>JADRCD010103723.1:0-14406 GCA_019843815.1 Montemys delectorum | reverse complement strand
CAAAGTTATTTTGTTATAATGGTAAAAGGTTTATAATATGCTGATAATTATAATCAAAACATAATATATATTAAATAAAAACATAAAAACTTTTGCATCTAGCAGATCTAATTCTAAGTGTATAATCCAAAGCACTTGAGTTAGATGGTTACACTATAGGTATTTTTATTGTCTAAGTTGTACTTTAAAATCTGCCTCTCTAAATGTTGAGCTCAAGAATAAACCCACATATATAAACCATTTTAATATGTGATGCATATAAAATTTATACCAAAGATGTTCAGTTGGGGAAAGAGACTGAGAGTTATAATGAGACAATTATTTAACATTGTTTTCTTTGATAAGAGAAATAATTAGAATCCATATTTTATGGCATAAAGTATCATAAAAACATATAATAAGGTAATACAAAATATCTCCAAAAACTTTCAGAATTTAAAAAGAAAAATGCATTAGCTATAAAAATTGCTTATTCTAGTCCCTGGAGGAGCAATTTGTAATTACTTAAAATTAAAAGGGAATCTAGATGAATAACAACACTTTCTTTAAAAATTACCATTAACTCAAGTCTGGGAAGTAGATCAGTGACTTGCTCAGCCATAATTAGAGAAGCAGATGGAAACAAATACAAAGACTCACAGTCAGATAATATGTGGGGGGGGGGGGGGAGACCTTGGAACATTCAGTGTTAAATGGGATGTCTTTATCAAATCCCTTACCTCTGGGCTCAAGGGGCTCTGCAAAAGAGGTGGGAAGAGTATGAGAGTCCCTGTGGATGGAGGACACCAGGAGAACAAGGCACTCTAAATCAACTGACCAAAGCTCATATGAACCCACAGAGACTGAAGCAGCATGCACAGGGCCTGCACAGGTGTCTACCATGTCCTCCATCTGTATATTATGGCTTTCAGTCTAGTGCTTGCATTGGATTCTTGTGTGAATGATTATATTCCTGTATTTTATTTGTTTCTTATGCCTTTTCTTGGGATCTTTTCCTTCTGTGTGTTTTGTCCCACTCTGATATACTAGCCTTTGTCTTGTCTTACTGTATTGGGGGGTCCCTGCAAGCATCACAAACAGCAGGGAAACAAACCACATGACACGAGAACGAAATTTGTTTTAATACAACTTAGTTGATGCTGGTTCAAACTTCTAGAGCCTGTCACCAGGCCAATTTATTCCAGACATATTTAAATACAGTTTAATTTTGTGAGGAAAAAAGAAAAGAAAAAGAAAGGAAGAAAGAGAGCATGTGCACGCATGAGAGAGAGAGAGAGAGAGAGAGAGAGAGAGAGAGAGAGAGAGAGAGTTTCCTGGTAACAATTATCCCAATCTCATGTGCAGAAGAAAGCTTAAGGCATAAATATAGCAGAACTCTTGCAAATTACATGTGACCTTTCCATCTAGATGGTTTCTATAGCTATAGAGACTAGGATCTGGTGTTGTCTCTGACTGAGATAGCAAAGAGGTCAGCAGGCTCTAAAAGACTTGTGATAGTTCCCTTATGGATGGGTCCTTGTCTCTGAGAACAAAGAAAAAGGTCTAGGGAGGGAGTCTGGGATAATCATTTTGGGTGATTTGGTAAGGGTTGGACCTACAGATAGCAAAGGCCACCAGGTCATTGCCATCTACTCTCAGCCTTCTGAGTATACATTTCCTCCATTGGAGAGACAACCCTGTATGATTAACATTCCTTATTTCCATACTGCTTGTATGTGAGCACAAGGACAACATATTCTTTACATTTTATATTATATTATATTATATTATATTATATTCCCTAAAAACCTGTTAGTTATCTAAGTACTGAGAGGGATAGGTCTGTATTGGAGGGGAGATGGGAAAGAACTGGAAGGAGTAGAAGGAGAGGAAAACATATTCAGGATATATTATGTGAGAAGGTCAATAAATGTAAGAACCTGATCTACTGGTTAAAAAAAAAAAAAGTAACTCTAAACCTAAGCTGCAAATTGTGCTGAAGATTTGTGCCAATGAAAGGACATTTTATTTATCTATTCCTAAAGTGTGTGTGTATGTGTATGTGTGTGTGTGTATATGTGTGTGTGTGTGTGTGTGTGTGTGTGTGTGTGTATGTGTTTTGTTCTTCGACTTCAGAAAAGTAGCTGTAGTTGTGAACTGTTCAACTAAGTATTCAAAACAGAACTCTGGTTCTCTGGAAAAAAGAGCAAACACTTTTAATTGCTGAACAATCACTCCAGTCCATTGTTTATTCTTATTATTTTTGTCTCTTTCCCTATTATTATTATTTTTATTAGATGTTTTCTTTATTTATAATTATTATTATTATTGTTGTTATTATTATTGTGTTTATGATCCACATGTAAGAGTATGTGCCCCACATACCACAACACATGAGCATAAGTCAGAAAACTTTTGGGAGTAAATTTTCTCCTTCCACTATAGAATTTGGGAGTTGAATTAAGGCTATTAGGTTAATGTGACAAGCACATTCACTCTCTAAATTATGTTGCAGGCTCTTAAAAGAATTTTAAAGAAGTGATTATTGCATTAGAAGGAATCATTTACAGTATTCAAGTATTTTCTGGAGGTAATTGGTCTACGTATCAAAGGCTTAAAGTGTGACCTAATAACTCAACTTCTAGAAAATTTAATTTTGAATTGTAGACTCAAGAGAAGATTTACTTGTAGTTATATTTATCTCAATGCTACTTAAATTACAAACTTTTGAAGAAAACATTGATCATTAAATATGAGATTAGTTTTAAAAAATATTTAAATTGTATACCATTTTATAAAATCACATTTGAGGAGAGGGCCAGATATACTGAATCTAATAGAAGAGAATGTGGGAAAGAGCCTTGAATTCATTGGTACAGGGAGAAACTTCCTAAACAGAACTCCAGTGGCTCATGCTCTAAGATCAAGAATTGACAAATGGGACCTCATGAAACTGGAAAGCTTCTGTAAGGCAAAAGACAGTCAATAAGACAAATCGGCAACCTACAGATTGGGAAAAAAATCTTCATTAACCCAACAGCCAATAGAGGGCTAATATCCAAAATATACAAAGAACTCAAGAAGCTAACCACCAAAAACCCAAACAACCCAATCAAAAAATGGGATATAGAACTAAACCAAGAATTCACAACAAAGGAATCTTGAATGACTGAGAAAGACCTAAAGAAATGTTCAAAGTCCTTTGTGATCAGAGAAATGCAAATCAAAATAACCATGAGATTCCACCTTACACCAATCAGAATGGCTAAGATCAAAACCTCAGGTGACAACACATGTTGGCAAGGATGTGGAGAGAGAGGAACACTCCTCCATTGCTGGTGGTACTGCAAGCTGCTACGACCACTCTGGTGGTTCTTCAGAAAATTGGGCATAGTATTACCTGAGGATCCAGCTATGCCACTCCTGGGAATATACTCAAAAGATGCTCCAACATGCAATTAGAACAGATGCTCCATTGTGTTCATAGCTGCCTTATTTATAATAGGCAGAAGCTGGAAATAACCCAGATGTCCCATGACAGAAGAAAGGACACAGAAAATATGGTTCATTTACACAATGGAATACTACTCAGCTATTAAGAACAAGGACATCCTGAGTTTTGCAGGCAAATGGATAGAACTAGAAAATACCATCCTGAGTGAGGTAACTCAGACACAAAAGTACATGCATGGTATGTACTCACTAATAAGTGAATATTAGCAAAAAAAAAAAAAAAAAAAGTACAGAATACCCACAGTCCACAGAACTCAAAAATGTCAACAAGCTGAAGGGCCCAAATAAGGTTGCTTCAGTCCCACTTGGGAGGAGAAGAACGGAACCATAAGGGGCGAAGGAGGAAGCTGGGAGGAAAAGGGGATGGGGGTGGCGAAGAGGGGGACATGATTGGGTATTGGGTGGGGGAAAAGGACTGAAATCCCTGAGGGCCAGCAGAAAGAATGGAAACATGAAACATTGGGAGGTAGGAGGTTGGAGGTTGGAGGGACTCTACGGAATGTACCAGAGACCTGGGAGGTAAGAGACTCTTGGGACTCAAAGAGAGGAACTGTAGATGAAATGCCCTACATTGGGGAGAAAGAACTTGTAGAGCCCACCTCCAACAGAAAGCCAGGGCAACAAGTGAGGGATGGGGTTGCCATCCCACAGTCAAAATTCTAACCTATAATCATTCCTGTCTGAAAGAACTGCAGGGATGGAAATGGAGAGGAGCCTGAAGAAAAGTGAGATCCAGTGACAGGGGAGGGAGGTCCCAAGACCTGACACTATTACTTAGGCTATTTTGTGCTTACAGACAGGAGCCTAGCATGGCTGTCCTCAGAGAGCCCCAATGACCAGCTGACAGAGACAGAGGTACATACTTATAGCCAACCAATGGACAGAAGCCAGGGACCCCTGTGGTTGAATGAGGGGAAGGAGAGAAGAAGCTGAGGAGGAGGGTAACCCTGTAGGAGGACCAGCAGTCTCAATTAATCTGGACCCTCAAGATCTCTCAGACACTGGATCACCAACCAGGCAGCTGGTATGAGGCCCCCAACACATACACAGCAGAGGACTGCCAGGTCTGGGTTCATTCAGAGATGATACACCTAACTCTCAAGAGACTGAAGGCCCCAGGGAGTTTAGAGGTCTGATGGGATGGAGGTGGGGGTGGGAACATCCTCGTAGAGACGGGGGGTGGGTAGGAGGTATGAGATGTGGTATGGGGGTGGACCAGGAGAGGAATAAAATCTGGAGTTTAAAATAAATAAAGAAAAAGAAAAAGGAAAAAGGAAAAAAAGATTAAGGATGTTTTTTAAAAAAATTATATGAAAATATTATTATTTTCTCAACATAGTAACTCCTGTGTAACTCCCAGTGTCAAGTGCAGTTGAAGGCGAGCCTGTGCTTTATAGTGGGTCTGAAGTACAGTTCATTATCCTGTGTAAAAGAATAACAGTTTAAATAGTAGAAATATATCTTTTCTTTTTTATTCAATTAGATCCATTCCAGTTTTCCTTAAATAATATCTTTGGATTTATGGTATTAGTGTCATTTTGATAAATCATAGTATTTCCACTTTGTTCAACTTTTCAGAAAATGTGTATGTGTGTATGTGCAAAATGTAATTTTTTTCTTAATTCCAACCCACTCCCATTCCCCACTTCATTCATCTATGTTTTCCACAGGCAGTATTAAAGTGCACTGACCTCAAATATAATGGCTATGCAGAGCTTCTGGCTTATATTCTGTGGTGGTGGTTTGAGTGAATCTGCCCCCCTTAAGTCCACATGTTTGATGGAACTGTTGAAAAGAATAAGGAGGTGTGGCTGATTGGAGGAGGTGTGTCACTGCAAGTGAGCTTTGAGGTTTCAAAAACCTATGTCATTTTCAGCTAGCTTTCTCTCTGTCTTCTACTTGTGGATTAGATGTAAGCTCTTAGCTACTGCATTGAGTTCCCACCACAATAGCTACAGACTAATCTTCTGGAGCTGTAAGCCCTCAATAAACTATTGCTTCTATAAGTTTGTCTTAGTCATGGTGTCTCTTCACAGCAAAAGAAAAGTAATTAAGACAACTTTTATGTAATTATCAAATTATAAGTATAGAATAAATATAAAAAATTATAAATTATAGGAGGTGCGTGCAGATCTTGGAGGTACCTATAAACTGAAGGATCTAGTTTATCCTTTACTGCTACATCATCACTGTAAGGAAACTATCTTTTTCTTTTTTTCCCCCCATAGACAGGGACTCTCATATCAGAGCTTCTGCTGGCTTGGAACTCACTATTTAAGTCCTACTGCTTTATCCTCCTAAATGGTGGGATTGTCGGTGTGAGTAACGACATCTGGCCACAAGAAAACTACCATCACACATGAATATAACAAGAGTGTTACCATTTCATTTATGTTTCCATAGCACATGGAACATCCTGTTTTGTAAAGATTATTATGGACTGGAGATAGAGCTCAGTAAAAGCAGAAGGCCCTGAATTTGAGCCCCAGCCCCATAGAAGAGCTAGGGGGCATGTTTTATGCTTGAAATTTCAATGCTAAAGAGAGGGGGGAGGGAGAGGGAGAGGGAGAAGGAGAGGGAAAGAATGCACATATGTGAAAGAAAGCCTGTCATTCTTAAACTTGTGACTCCTAATATACTATATACATCCTTATTCCTTTAGCACTAAGGGATGTTGCCCTCATTAAAAGTGTTTTTTAGTTCCTTATTTTGATAATACTAAACATTGAACTAGGGTCCAATGAAACTAGGTTGTCTACAAAGGAAATGCTCTTCTACACCTCAACTATAACCCTATCCCAGTAAATGCATTTTTGCATGTGTATGTGTGCTATGGATGTGTGTATGTGTGGGGGCATTTATGTGCACAGTTGCACATGCACAGGTGTGGCCATGTAGAAGCTAGAGGTTAACATCGAGTGTTAATCCTCAATCACTCCCCCTTTTATCTAATTGAGCCATACTCTCCCATTTGAACTCACAGCTCATCAATTCAGATAATCCTAGTTAGCCAGCTTGGCATAAGGGTAGGGGGAATCCTCAATTTCCACATCCACACTAGGATTTTGAGCACGTGCTATCTTCACCTAGAGTTTATGTGGGTGCCAGAGTCCTCATGCTTATGTGATAAGGGCTTTATCTGCTGAACCATCTTGCTGGCTTCCTAAAAGCTTTTTTAAAATAAATGAATGGACTTCAAACTGTTGAAGGAAAACCAAAAAAATGGAAGTGGTGTTACATCAGAGTAGAAAGATCTTAAAAGATTTGAGTTTTCTCTCTTGTAAAATTTGGTCATAGGACTTTGAACAAGTCTCTTCTGTTATTTATAATAAACAGGAGCTTTGGATATTATTAATTGGATGCCTTTTAAGACTTCTTTCAATACTGAAAGCTTGGAATCAGGATTTGACATCATCAAATGACTCTTAATATGGACTTGGAGCTGGTATGTTTTTCTTACCCATATGTGACAATTTTATTTAGTCTTTGTATAGAAATGAATTGTAACAAATTAAATTGATATTTGGAGAGTGGGGATAACAACATGTTCTGGATTCAGTGATCAAATAATGGAAGGGATGGAGGGGAAGCAAATATATATACTTGTTTAGTGGAGATGGTTTGAAAACTCACAGCTGTTCAGTGAATCCCTGGAAAACAGAAATGCATTCCTTCCACAGTTACAGAAAAGCATATTTTTCAGTCAGTGTATAACTAAAAATATATTTTTTATCAAATATATCTCTCAGGATTATTCATGTATCAGAAGGAATCAATACTTTCTGAAGGTAAAATTCAATGTATTTTTGCATTTACAAATGCCTTTTTTGACCCCCCCATTGAAATATCAAAAATACATTTGTTGATATTGTTCACAATCCAAATGTCCTTGGAAACATTGTATCTAATAGCAGAGAAACAATCAAAACAGTAACTGAAGTTTGTAACATTATTGAAAGCATGCCCATTTAAATAAGACTTTCTTTCATTAAGATGTATTTTTCCTGGTAATTCTTTCACTGATCCAAGAAAGAAAACAGGATCATATAGAATGTTTAGGTTACAGTTGATGTTCTGGTCCTATGGCTCAATGAAGTTCTCTGTTTAATAGACCAAGTCACTAAGGTAATTGGTATCAAGGCCACATTATAACTGTGTAAAAGGAAGTGCAAGTTTTTCTTTAATGGCAAAATATCTGTAAGTCAGGCTGATAAAATGGCTTAGCAGTTGAAAGTGCTACTGCTTTCCCAGAGAACCTATGTTGTGTCTCCAGCATCCACAGCAAAGAGCTCACAACTACCTATAACTCCTGCTCGAGGAGATCTGGTGCCCTCTTATGGCTCCCAAAAGCACTTGTACACACATAACACACACACACACACACACACACACACACACACACAGAGAGAGAGAGAGAGAGAGAGAGAGATTGAGAGAGGGGGGAATTAAATATTAATAAAAATGTCTCTCATGGTGGTGCACATCAGTACTCAGGAGGCAGAAGTAACTGGATCTCTGTGAGCTCAAAGACAGCCTTGTTTACAAAGTGATTTCCAAGCCTATCTCAAAATAAATAGATAGATAAATCTAGAAGACAAAAAGAGAAAGAAATACCCAAAGCAGAGGTAAGGAAATATTTTGTGTCAAGGGCCATAAATTAAGTATTTTAGGATCTGCTACTAGGTAGTCTGCATAGCTATAGCTCAACTGTCACTACACTGCAAAACAATAAGAAGCATTGTGTACACAAATGAGCTCAGTTGGGATAAAACTTTGTTCATACAAATAGACTGGCTTAAGCTTGTAATATATATTTTTGACCCACTACTCTCAGGCTGTGCTATCAAACAGATTTCTGCAGAATGAAAATATTCTATAACCCATGCCATCTAATATGGTAACCAATATGTAACCAATACTACTGAGGCTATGAATTTTTAAATTGCAATTTGCATTTAAATAGGCACATGTGGCCAGTGACTACCATATTGGACACAGTGTGGTGTTGTTTTGCCAATCCTGGCAAACTGTAGACCACTTAATCATGTTTCTGTCAACATTTCTGCCCCAACTGCTTATTCTCTGGGAAGCACAATGTTGGAAACGGTGAAAATGAGAACAACATATGCTCTGTCTTCCCAGTGAACCTGACAGCCTCCCTTTTGCTTTTGGTGTGGTTGGCTGAGCATCATACATATGGAACAGACAAGCCATCATTTCTCCCCAAGCATGCTAAGGGAGAAAAGCTCTTAGGGATGTAGTCCATGAGCTGCAATGTCCTTGCTGGTAATTCAGACATCATCAGGTGGTCTTGGGCACTAGTGAAAGTCTCATCAAGGTTGGGGTTTCAGTTTTCTGTTTCAGTGCGTATTTTCACCTTGCTAACACTGTCAATTCCAAAAGTCTGACCTTTTAGTAGCTGATGACTCAATTTCAGCAAGCTTCCTTTCAAACCCCTGCTTTCCCTTTTTAAAGTTCGCTTTTCAAAATCAGCCCAACAGGGATCATTCGACTATATGATGAAGTTGCTTCCAGAAACCCATAAGCATAAATCCACAGGTTTATTGCTCAGTAAGTGCTTATGGGTTTCTGGAAGCAGCTTTGCCACAATCCTGTGAAATCTTGCTCACAGTTCATTGAACTCTGACTGGATCTTGAATTATATGTGATGCTCCAAAAGAAAGTAATATTTGTCACATTCTATTACTGTATGCTCTTTGGCTTTGGAAAACTGAGGATTGCTTTGAAAAATTCTCTGTATTAAAGTGCAAGTAATCCCTCAGATCTTAAATGAAAATATTCCAAGATGTCACTGTGCTTAAATAATAATATATATGCAGAGGGTGTGTGTACTTGATGCCAGTTCACATGTTTATCTTAGCCATGGTAAGGACATGAGGATCATACTCACTGATGTGGGAAGCATCACCATTACTTCTGACAGTGTAAGTCAGGTTTTTATATACTTTTTTTTTCTCTATTTAAATTGAATTGTAAGTTAGAGAAATGTCTCAGTGTGTAAAGTGCTTGCGGAAGAAGCATTAGGACCTGAATTTGGATTCCCAGAACCCACACTAAAAGGCAGGCCTGGCAGCATGTGTCTGTAATCTCAATGATTGGGGGGTGGGGGGAGTCAAGACAAGTGTCTCTCTAGAGCTCATTGGTTACCCAGTCCAGAGGATCAGTGAACTCCAGGCTCAGGAAGTTATACTGTCTTCAAGGTAGAGAACAGTAGGGAAAAGCAGCAGAAGCCAGCAGCCAGCCTCCAAACATGCACACACAAGTAAGGGTACCTGCATACATATGCACCATACCATGCTCACAAAATTAATTATGCTTAATCTGTGCCTATATTATTTTTGCAATTAATCTAACCTCTCTGTCTCTCTCTGTCTCTCTGTCTCATGCACACGCATGCACACAAAGGTTAGTAATTCTCAATGATGTATGGTATTCTATTATATGACTATTTCAAAATATATCAACTCAACTCTAGACAAACACATGCTATACTATTTTGGAGAAATTATGAGAACTTTTATGACATATATTATAGCCACATATAAAGCATGTATATAATATATAGATATTATATAGGAAACATGAAATCTATATTATTTTATTTTTATTTAGTTGTATGTATGTGTGTGTGTTGTCTGGATGTATACATGTGTACCACATGCATACCTGATGCCCATGAAGGTCAGAAGAGGGAGTTGGATGCTATCGAACTGGAGTTAAGGATGATTAGGAGCTACCACACGTGTGCTGGGAAACATATCCATGTCAGCTCTAAGAGCAACATGTTCTCTTAACTACTTAGTCATCTCTCCAGCCCACCATGGAGCATTTTTATTGTCTACCTACAGGTGAAATTTCATCTTAGGAAAACTTGCTAGTTTTCTAAAATAGTTGGGACATTTCACACCATACATACATATATGGATTCGATTTGCATTTTCTTAATGATAAATGAAGTTGAGAACCTTTCTACTTTGTTTGCTTTGTTTTTTTTTTTGTTTTGTTTTGTTTGTTTTTTCGAGACAGGGTTTCTCTGTGTAGCCCCGGCTGTCCTGGAACTCACTCTGTAGACCAGGCTGGCCTCGAACTCAGAAATCCACCTGCCTCTGCCTCCCAAGTGCTGGGATTAAAGGTGTGTGCCACCACTGTTGTCCAGCTACCTTTTCACTTCTTTATCAGCCACTTGTCTATCATGTCTGATCAGACTCCTATTTAATACTTTTGATTAGTGTTTGTTAAAACCAACTATTACTTTTCTAACCTTTAGTTTTGAACATGCAACAAGTTTAATATATACATATATGTGTATATATATATACATATATTGTAAAAATGTTTCAAAATACATTGCTCTTGTGGTTTTACAGGTTCAGCCAACTTCTACATCTCTTCTCTTAATATAGTAGGACTATCAAATAATTTTGAAAATTAGCTTATTAATTTTCTTGTTCATTGAATATATCCAGAGCTCCTTCATGGGGAGATACCATGGTTCAACAACAGCAGCAACGACAACAATAAAAATGAAAAAAAGCAGCACAGTGACTCAATTTAGACACCTCAGGAGGAAGATTATTTATTGCATGTCTGAGACTATAGAAACAGCAGTGAGATAGTAAAAAAAAAAAAGTCAAATTTACAAAAACTTCTAGGTCTGTAAGACAGGGTATGCATATGTTGTCTAATTCAACCATAAGATTAAAAGCAATACTGAAGTCCTAAGTCACTCTGCTCTTCTATTATCTCTGAAGAGGAAGCGTCATTGGCATTGTTAGGCTTACATAAGCAAGATACATGATTTGCTGCAGAAATGTTTAATTGACTGGGACCAAGCTCCACTTTCTCAGTTTTTCACTAGTAGTAAGTTGGACACTTAGGGAGGTGAAGTAACTCTTTTGAGCCACCTGGGTAATATTACTGCACGGAAAATTAGTGTAAAAGAAGATTGCTTTCTCTATAAATGTTCATTTTTGCAAGCTTGCTTAAGTGCTAAAGTTCTCCTTTGAAGCAGAGCCTGGATAACTAATTTATGAAACTCTGGAAATGTGCACATGCAAAGTGCTGCAGTGGTCAAAGTCTTGCAGGAGAAAAGCCCTATGCATGCTGCTGGTGTGAACTGACCATGTGTAAACGACCAGCAAAGACAGTTTCATGCCTCACTTAGGCGAGATCTCCAGAGCAGTCAAGCTCATAGTGCTGGAAAGAAAGACGGTGGTTGTCAGGGTTGGGAGAAAAGAAAGTATGGGGAGGGATTTAATGGATGCACAATGCTGCTTTCTCAACATGGAATTGGCAATGGAAACCATGGATTTGGAAATGGAAAAGAGTAATGGTTACACAACACTTTAAATGTTACTAAATGCCACACAACTGCACAGATAAAAATTGTCAATGTGGTAATGTTATATTATATAACTCTTAACCACAAAAGGAAGACTAAAGTGTTTTAAGGCTACTCTCAGAACTGATAAGAAATTATGAAAAATATTAACTTCTAAATTTGTCTTTCTCCTTAAAGTTCTTTTTTTTTCCCGTTTGCTTTTAGTGTTTTGTTGTAAACAAGTTGTCCGTGTGTAGTCTAGGCTGGCCTTGTATCCTAGGTGCTTTTGTCTCAACCTTCAGGTTACCTGTTTAATTACTTGTGTCTGCAATTGTGAAGTTTCCTTTCTCGTTGAGTATGAACCATAACAGTAGCTAGTGAAAGGAGAATCAGTATTGTTTGAGAATTTAAGATTTTTGGTACAGTGATTTTTGCTATTGATACAATATTTTTATATTTCCCATATATATCAATAATTATACTTCATTGGTTTAGATCTGAATAACTGAAGGATAAAAGTTTTAACAACTCAAGAATACATTCCTTTCCTGACAAAAATATGGCCTATAAATAAACCAAGTGATCATATATGTATTTCAGATTAGTTAAGTAAATTTACAGCACCAAATGCACTCACTTGCTTTTCAGGTTAGGGGGATATTAAGGAAAAACCTTTAGATTACAACTGTTGTGGAGGACCCTCAGAATGGGTTATTTTCTTACAAAACATTGTTTTTTTGCAGGCACCCCTCATCAGAGCTTCTTCAGCACTATACACATGATGCCATCCTTGGGTATCATTTCATATTAACGTCATGTGCTGTTCCTATTTGCATCAAAGAAATAGAGAAAGCAGTGAGGTTTTTGTTATGACTCTTGCCTAATAGAGAGTAAATGAATTCCATGTATTGGACCTAGTAGGAACTTATCAGTGGCCACCAGAAACCACTGTTCTTACCCCTGTCCTTACCAGGTGAATCACTACTTTCTCATCTTTGGGGAAAAGAAATAAGCTTGATTACTGAACTTTTTATATACTGTTTTTTCCCCCCTTGTTCCCCTATTACTTTGCTAACATAGGGCTTTATATTTCCTCAGAGCAAGTGATAGTGACAGGGACCACATTTTGTCTCCTCATAGCAGGAGCATATTCACATGCGCCTGGAGGAAATGTGTCTGTTAGTACTTTGTGTTTAACAATGCCTCCTCACTCATGAATCTAGGGCACACCGAGGAATCTGTCAAATCATTATGTGACGTTTCCCCATTTAGGAAGACATTTCCGATGCTTTCCATTCTTCATTTCTCCCCCATTAATGCATCCAAAATATGGCAGCCAGGAAGACCTTTCTGAATGGTGATTCTTTTAGAACAACAAATATGACAGCTTATTCAGTTGAAGAACAAATATTCTAGCATTTCCTAAATAACACTTTAAATACCATTTGCAGAGAACATTCTTAGTAAGAAAAAGTGGAGTCTATAGTTAGTCAGACTCTATCAACTAAGCTTTTTTTTTTCTTTTTTAGTTCTTCCAATGTATTTCCCAACATGAAATACCTAGAAGAGAGGGTTTTAAATGTGCTACCTTTGAAAAAATGTTTAATTAATTAATTTATTAATTAATGTGATGGTCATGGTAATTACCCTGACTTGATCTAGGCAGTATATGTGTCACTCCAAACATTACATTGTACCCACATAAATATATACAACTAGTATGCCGGTCAAAAGAAAACAAGATAAAATGTGGGGAAAGGAAATGGGATTAGCCAACTTGGCAACTATCCAGCAAACATTAGACTTCTTCAAAAATCCTTCAAAGCCTAAAGGTGAATCTGGGCATAGTGGCACACAGCTGCATCCCTAGCACTTGGATAGATGAAGCAGGAGGTTCACAAATTTGAAGCCAGCCTTAAACTGGTGAAAATACAGAAAGCTTAGCTCAGAAAATATCAACAGAAGTCTGAGGGGTATCGGGTGTTAATTTACTGAGTTACAAACTCATCCTACAAGGGAGCTTTCTTCTTGCCTTTCACAAAGTGTCTCCATGGTATAAATGCACTCAACATTCCCTGCAAAAAATGCTCCTGTATTCTGCAGCAAGTATAACATCAACAAAAAGGAAATATTTACTTATCATTTGCATCAAGAGTAGTCAAAATATTCTGAAGTGGTCAGAGAGAGCAAGTATTTTTCAGATTTACATAGTGTAAATTTACACAGTGCATATTGAAATCATTCAGATTTTGTTTGTGCCACACACAGAGACAGCAGGAAAGCAAATTGAGAATGGCTATGTATCAATAAACTTCTATTTACAAAAACAGGCCAAGGGCTGAATTTGATCCCTGACCATAGTTTGTCAAATTCTGACCTATATTATGGCCAAATAAGGGCAAAAGAAGTGGGAGGTAGGAAAAGACAAGGAGTTACAGTAAAGAGATAAATACAGAACTACACAGACAAAATATGGTACTTTTAAAGACAGGGACAGTTTAAAAACATAGATGATTTTAGGCATATGTGCACACATCACATACCTAAGAATGTAAGAAAACAAAATACAAGTA
>JADRCD010103718.1:0-18880 GCA_019843815.1 Montemys delectorum | reverse complement strand
CTTTATATGTTACTTGCCTTTTCCCCCTTACTGCTTTTAAAAATCTTTCTTTGTTTAGTGCATTTGATGTTTTTATTATTATGTGACGGGAGGAATTTCTTTTCTGGTCCAGTCTATTTGGAGTTCTGTAGGCTTCTTGTATGTTCATGGGCATCTTTTTCTTTAGGTTAGGGAAGTTTTCTTCTACAATTTTGTTAAAGATATTTACTGGCCCATTACATTGGGAGTCTTCACTCTCTTCTATACCTATTATCCTTAGGTTTGGTCTTCTCATTGCATCCTGGATTTCCTGGATGTTTTGGGTTAGGAGCGTTTTGCTTTTTGCATTTTCTTTGACTGTTGTGTCAATGTTTTCTATGGTGTCTTCTCCTCCTGAGATTCTCTCTTCTATCTCTTGTATTCTGTTGGTGATGCTTGCATTTATGACTCCTGATTTCTTTTCTAGGTTTTGTATCTTCAGGGTTTTCTCTCTTTCTGATTTCTTTATTGTTTCTATTTCCATTTTTAGATTCTGGATGGTTTTGCTCATTTCCTTCACCTGTTTGATTATGTTTTCCTGTAGTTCTTTAAGGGATTTCTGTGTTTCCTCTTTAAGACCTTCTAGCTCTTTACCCGTGTTCTCCTGTATTTCTTTGAGGGTGCTATTTATGTCTTTCTTAAGGTCCTGTATCATCATCTTGATAAGTGATTTTATATCTGAATCTTGCGTTTCTGGTGTGATGGTGTGTACAGGACTGGCTATGGTGGGAGAATTGGGTTCTGATGATGCCAAGTAACCTTGGTTTGTGTTGTTTATTTTCTTATGCTTGCCCCCCAGCCCCGGCCAACTGGTTATCTCTAGGGCTACCTGCCCTTGCTACCTGACTGGAGTCAGTCCTTCATGTGATCCTGGTTGTATCAGAACTCCTCAGAGTCAGGCAGTCTCTGTAACCCTGTGATTTTGGGATCCTGTGACCTTGGGCTTGTTAGAGCACCTGGGAGTGCTGCAGCTTCCTCTGGGTGTTGTGGGACTGGCTATAGAGCTTGCGCCCAAGATCTGCTCAGGACACCAGCCCAGAGAGACCAGAAGGAACCTGAGCCACTCCGCTGGTGGAGTTCCTCTGTGCCTGATCAGGCAGGTCCCAGTTACTCCCAGTGTTGGGACAGATGTTGGGTCCCCCTCACCTATGATCCTGAGGGTTTCAGAGCCCCTGGGAGTGGAACTTCCTCTGTGTCTTGTGGGACTGGATACAGAGCTTGTGCCCAAGGTCCACTCAGGACACCAGCCCAGAGAGACAGGCGAACTGTACAACTTTAATTCACCAAACAAATATATACTGGAAATCTACTAAAATAGACAACTGGAAGGAGCACACTGGAGGGATTTCCATATATTTCCTATTCTTTTACTATTGAGGAGACAGATTTTCCTTGAACAGGTACATCAGTATGCAAAGCCAGATGGAGGTAGGTGCTCTTTTGAGTTAGTCAAAAGGTTATACTGCATGTAAAACAAGATGCCACAGTACTGTAGCTTTATTGAGATATCGTTACTTGATTCTCACTTAAAGATCTTGAAATTTTCAGGTTCAGATTATGTAGGAAGTCATTAAGAAAACCTTCTCTCTCCTACATCATCATGCTCTAATCTCCCAGAATATTAATTTTGGCATGCTCAGCAAAGCTCACTAGTGTGGTCGCCATCTAAGAAGAGAGGAGAGGTAATACCTTATAAAAAGCATATAAGCAACATTGTTTTGCACATCTTGCTTTTGTTTAGAGACAACTGGAAGGAGCTTGTTCTCATAGTCATGCATAGTAGTGAGGTCTTTGGAAGAGTGGCAAGGCAGAAATGTGTTCAAGAGAAAGGGAGAGAAGTATGAGGATCCCCACCATCATACTGCCACACACAAAATGTACAAAGTAAAAAAAAAAAGTAACTTTTATTTGCCAAATGTGATTATCCACTCAGAGGCTGACTGCTGAATAAGATCGCCCATGCTAGTTCTTTCTGAACACTGGCTGGGAGATTCAACTCAGCTATTCTGAACTCCTCTCCAAGATGACTGAGTCAATTTGCCTTCTCTCAGCTTTTCACTGAATTGTCCTGCTTGGAAAATCTGCCTTTGAGCACTGACAGCATCAACTGAATAGAACTGAACAAAACTGCACAAAGTCATCTGTGCTCAACTGACCTAGACAAAACTCAACTGAACTCAACTCAACTGAACTCCACCGCATGCCCTGAACTCAACAGAACTGCACTCACTGAACTGCCTGGCATTCCTGACACACTCAGCATTACTTTTAACTAGTCTCTTTTTCCTGTTCTCCTTAGAGCTGGTTATATCCTATTTCTGACTCAATCTGTCAAATCCTTTCTCTAATTCACTTTGTCTGCCCCTCAAAAAGAACACTCCTCTATTGTTGGTAGGATTGCAAGCTGGTACAACCACTCTGGAAATCAGTCTGGCAGTTCTTCAGAAAATTGGACATAGTACTATCTGAGGACCCAGCTATACCACTGTTGGGCATATATCCAGAAGATGCTCCATCATATAATAAGGACACATGCTATACTATGTTTAAGCAGCCTTATTTATAATAGCCAGGAGCTGGAAACAACCCAGATGCCCCTCAAAAGAGAAATGGATACAGAAAATGTGGTACATTTATACAATGGAGTACTACTCAGCTATTAAAAACAATGAATTTATGAAATTCTTGGGGAAATGGATGGACCTGGAGAATATCATCCTGAGTGAGGTAACATAATCACAAAAGAACACACATGGAATGCACTCACTGATAAGTGGATATTAGCCCAGAAGCTCAGAATACCCAAAATACAATTCACAGACCACATGAAGCTCAAAACGAAGGAAGACCAAAGTGTGAATGCTTTGGTACTTCTTAGAATAGGGAAGAAAATACTCATGGTAGCAAATATGGAGACAAAGTGTGGAGCAAAGACTGAAGGAAAGGCCATCTAGAGACTTCCCCACCTGGGGATCCATCCCATATACAGTCACTAAATGCAGACACTATTGTGGATGCCAAGAAGTGCTTGCTGACAGGAGCCTGATATAGCTGTCTCCTGAGAGGGTCTGCCAGAGACTGACAAATATAGAGGTGGATGCTCACAGTCAACCATTGGACTAAGCATAGGGTCCCCAATGGAGGAGTTAGCGAAAGGACCCAAGGAGCTGAAGGATTTGCAACCCCATAGGAAGAACAACAATATCAAACAACCAGACCCCCCCAGAGCTTCCAGGGACTAAATTACCAACCAAAGAGTACACGTGGAGGGATCCATGGTTCCAACTGCATATGTAGCAGAGGATGGCCTTATGAGGCATCAATGGGAGGAAAGGCCCTTGGTCCTGTGAAGGCTTGATGCCCCAGTGTAGGGGAATGCCAGGGTGGGGAGGCAGGAGTGAGTAGGTCAGTGGGGATACAACCTCATAGAAGCAGGGGAAAGGAGGATGGGATAGGGGGTTTTAGGGGGGACTGGGAAAGGGGATAACATTTGAAATGTAAATAAGGAAAATATCTAATAAAAAAAGGATGTCACTTTCAAACATGACTGCTTTCTTCTACAAACTAACTTCACCTTCATTGTTTGGGATTAAAGCTGTGTACTAACGGTGTGCCTGTAGTCCACCCAGATGGATTAAAGATGTGTCTGCATTCCAGCCAGATCACACAGACCTAGATGATCTTTGGATGTGATCCCTTGCCAGAGCAGTCATGTTGCTGGATTTAAAATTCCTCTACAGAAAGGTGGGAAAGAATAGACACTGAGCCTGGAATTGAGAACAGCAAAACCTCTGGAGTTCTGGATAACAATAGTACTCACCAATGATGCTCCTGTTACAATAAAGAGAACTTTCAAACAGATCACATTACCTGGGGAAGGGGCCTTTGCAGATGTAGTAAACATTATAGATCTTAAAAGAGTCACCTAATCCTCGATTATCTAGATGACCCCAAATTAATCAATTGCATGAGCCCTTACAATCAGAGAACCTTTTCTGGCTACAGAAGGCATCTTACAGTAGATGTTAGAGAGATCCAAAGTGTAAGGAGGGATTTGACTCATGGTTGTTATCTTAAAGTTGGAAAAGATTACATGGACAAGAAATGGGAGGGTAGAGGGACTGAGAATGTCTCTTAGCTAATATCTAGAAATGACCCAAACCTCCCATACTTATGCCTGCATAAAAATGAGTTCTGGCAACAACCTCGAAGAATCTCCCGCAAACCTCCAGAAATGAATGTATTCCTGTGAATACCTGCTTCCATTGTTGTGTAACTTTCCAGCAAAAAAATCAGCTGAGACCCCTGGACTTCCAATTTGGATATGCATAAACTCATACCTTGGTGTTGTTATAAACTAATGAGTGTGCAGTAATTACATGATGATAGAAATTTTGTACAGATCTGAAATCTAAAGGCTTTATGGCTGTCAGGCAAAGGGTCAATGATGAGAGGAAAGAGACACACATGTAAGTAAGTTAGCATGTGCAAAGTCTTATGCAGGTGATAATGTGGAGTGTAAAGGCTAAATGGAAGCCATTTTAACGGGATTGTGAGAAAAGATAGGGTCACAGCCTGAGCTAGGAAGAAAAACAGAAGCATCATGGTAAAAATATGATTCGCCCCTAAAATTTTGATTCTCAAATTATTCATTACCTAGATATATCTTAACTTTTTGTTTATATGAGTGATATCTATCAGCATTTACTTATTTGAATTAATGCAGGAAAACTGCTCACTCTTTTTGTTTGTTTTATTTATTTAAAAGTATTTATACAGTATATATTCCATCATGTTTTCTCCCTCTCCCAACTCCTCTCAGTTCCTCCCTACTCTCATGGTCACTCAACATTATGTTCCCCCTGCCCACCCCCTCAAAGCCACACAAAATGGAAGTGCAAACTAAAATGACTTTGACATTTCATCTTATCCCCATCAGAATGGCCAAAACCAATAAAAAAAAATGACAGCACATGCTGGCAAGGATGTGGGAAAAGGGGAATACTTTTCCATTGTTGGTAGGAGTTCAAACTTGCACACCCACAATGGCAAACACTGTGGCAGTTCCTCAGAAAGATGAAAACAGATTTATCTTAAGGTCTAGCTGAACCACTCTTGCTTATATAGTCAGAAGACTACATCAAAGTTTCTTGTCCAACCATGTTCATTGATGCTCTATTCATAATTGCTAGAAGTTAGAAACAGCCTAGATGCCTATAAATGGATGAATGGATAATGAAATGTGGTCCAATTATACAATAAAATATTATTCAGATATTAAGAAACATTAAATTTTTGCAGATAAATGAATATAGCTGGAAAAAAATAATCCTCGGTGAGATAACCCAGATGCAAAAGGACAAATATTGTATGTTTTATCTTATATGTGGACATTAGTTTTTAAGCTTTTGGTAGTATATATGTGCTACATATGGTATAACCACAAATGTTAGGTACCCACTAAGGGTATCAGATGCAGGATGAGAGGATATACCAAGGAACAGGAAAGAGAATATAGTGCTATAGAGAGATGAGGAAAAAATATAATAGGAGGATTAAATGGAAAAGGAGATGAGAGAGAAGCATAAAGGATGGAATACGAGGAGGGACAATTAACATTAGAAACCATTTAAAAATATGTGGACACAGTGTTGTTAAAGCTGACATATATATATATATACATATATATATTATTCTTTTCATAAATATATTCCTATATACATATATTCACATATATACATATATATGAAAATAATGTATATATTCATATATATATTATGTATATATACGAAAAGAATCAAAATGTAAATGGAGTCACCAAATAGTGGAGAGGACAATGTTCCTAGTAGATATTTTATGCCACCAAGTGCCATTCCCAGTGCCAAGAATGGGTTACATCTTTTTAAATTATTAGCCAAAGTTGCCTTATGGATTGACCCCAAACAACACAGGCTATTGCCAAGGTTATTGGCTCTCTAAAAACTGATGGTAAGGCCCTATTGGTGAAGAAAAATCTAACTTAGGTCATTAAACATAGCTAACTGGTAACCAATTAAATGTCCCCCCCCACCACCACTGACTAGCATTCAGGGTGCTGAGATGGACTTTGAATGCTACCAGGGGAGAACAGTAATCATCAACATCATCCATCTACACAAACTCTGTGACCAACAACAGTGATCTGCCTGTAAGGTATACTGGTGTAATCATGGAACAAAGGTTATGGAAGTAACCAACCACCTATATACTAGATTTAAGGCCCATTCCATAAGATGGAACTCATACCTAAAAATTTCTAACATGGCCAATAACATGAGACTAGATAGTTCATGAGCCCCATGGGGAAACCACTACCATTATCTGTTAAAAAGACACAGCAATGAAATGACTCCTAATGACACCCATAGCTCAGTGCTTTGTTTAATCCCCATGAGAAAACTTTCTTTCAACAGATAGTAATTGTCACAGAGATCCATAACTGGATAATATGCAGAGAACGAATAAGTCTGGTGAGCTCTGTCCTAAGTTGGATGTCTTCATTAAGCCCCTACCCTCACAGATAAGGGATCTATGCAGAAGAGGAAATGGAAATACTATAATGTCAGAGATTATGAATAACTCTAAGAAAACTATGCCTTCCAGACACAACAGGACTGATACACAAACTAATGCACAAAAAATTTGTTAGCATAAACAAGACCTGCATACGTTCAAGCTGGAATGCATCCCAGCACTGAAAGATGGAAGTGGACACAGAGTCCCATCTGTAACCAAGAAGCTATTTGCGATTGATACCTACTATCAAAGGGAAATCATATTTTTCCCAATGACGTGTCAACCACACTCCAGGGCAGACCACATGTCCCAGAAATGATGGCTAACACAAAATGAATTCTATATTTTGTGAGCTTTTTGTTTTATTTTGACATTTTGTCTGACTGTTTTTTTTCTTCATTTAATAGCTTATAAAATACAAACCCAGGGCTAGAATGATAGCTGACTTTGTCCAGACTATTTGCCCTACAAGCACAAGGATCTGAATTTGCTTCTCAGAATTCATGTGACAAAATTGTGCAGAACTGTGTACTTGCATTGCCAGGATTGGGAGACATAGATATGTAGATTCCTGTAGCTTACTGGCCATCCAGCATAGGTAACTTGAAAAATCTCAGGCCTGTAATAGATTGTATCACAAAATAAATTTGGACAACACACAAGAAGTGACACAAATGTCCTCTGGCATCTATATACACGTATGAACACATATATTTGCATATATACCAACAAGCACACACAAATGCACACAAAATAGAAAAATTACATGTTAACATTTCAAATGAAAACTACTTATGTTTTCCAAACTGAAGCAAAAACAGAGAGGAACAAACCCTTACTTTTTGTTTTGCATATCTCAAATGTGTGGCTAAATCTTAAAATGCTCTACTTTTATCTCTCTGCATTCAAAGTGTTATAATATATTGTTTCTGTTGAAACATAGGAAGAAAATTCAGCTGCAGAAAGATACATAATTGGAAGGGGAAGAGGTCATATAACAGATGTCTCAGGTATTAAAAAATGCTCTTCTTAGGTACCATACCGATACATAAGCAGAGATGCATTCTAAAACATTAGGTGAAATGTTATATCAGAATTACATTATATTATATACAATGTCCAAAAAACATTCATTAATATCACCTCTGATATCCTCAGGAAAGCATTTTCCTTATGAAATCTGTCAGGCATACTGTTGTAAAGGTAGATTTTTCCAAAACTAATTTGTTCTTGAATGCACAAATATTTATCATTGTTAAAAAAATTACCATCAGCCTTTTTTTTCTGGAAATGACAGATCACTTATTCTGTTTTAGAGAAAATGTCTATAGAATACCCAAGCCTGATTCTTTTATGTAAAGTATTGTTCTGTGTAAATACATGACTATTGCAGCTTACAACATACACAAACAGGTATTTGTCAAATTTCAGTAGGCAACAAACTGCATTGTATATTGTTTCAGTTTGATAAAACAGAGTGATAGCCAAGTGTGCTCAGGAGGTCACAATTTAATAATACTGACATTTACCACTTTGTTAAGGACAATGGTATGTACAAATGAACTTTTAAAAAACTCTACATGCATGGTGTTAATGAATACAATGGCAAACTAGAATGGTTGGTGCCATTTCCCTGATTTCTGCCAAGGCAGGAATAATGAAAAATATCAACACATGCAAAAGGCTAAAAATGTCTTTTGATTGTGATTGTATATGAGTGTTTTCATCTTTGAAAGAGTCTAGAGAATGCACAGGGATCAGCCAATAACACACTGAGAATTGTTATTCACAGCAAGGAACTCTAAGGTGGATATTAAGCAAGAGAAGAATTGATTTTTGTATAGAATTGCAAGGTTAGCCCACACACCCATGTTGATATAGTGTGAGTTCAGCAGAGATACAGTAGCGTCAGCTTCTCAGAGTCCTCAGTTTCAGCTCATTGTACATTTACCAAATGGCTCCAAATATTTTTACTTTGAAAAACAGACAACTAAAAACTTCAAGTGTAGTAAGAATTGATGACATATAAAACTAACTAGTGTGTGTCTGGATGTGGCTGTCCATGTCTGAAATTGCTGCACTGGGGAGGTTGACACAGAAAAATAAGTATTCAAAGGCCAGTTCTAGATGTGCAATGTCACTCTGGGTTTGGTTAAAAGAATGATGTGGAAGACTGAAGACAAATCTGGAGATGAACTTCTCTCTGTGTGTGTCTCTGTCTTTGTGTTTCTGCCTCCCACTGCACTCCCCTCACACATCCACACAGACATATGCACACTTCTACACATGCACACATTCACACATACAATAGAATAAAAACAAAATAAAATGACCATAACATAAGGCAAAAGGGGAAAGTTTACTAAGGAACAAACAGTAATATAGGTGCTCTGAAGAAGGATAGAGAGGTTGGATATAGAAAGAATTTTCATCTTTTTCCATGAGCCTTTAAACACAGAGAATTGAAACAGGTAGAAAAGGGAGTGTAAAGAGATTTTTAACTTACAGAAAATTGTGATGATGACAGGCTGTGTATTAAAGTTGTCTGTAAATGGAACCACATGTGAACACACACAAAGACATGAAAACTTGTATCTCATACACTGACAAAGACTAAACTATGAACCATCATCTTCAAGTAGTCTGATGAGTTGGAGAGTCAATAGCATAGACTGCAGCATACATACACAGGCTTGCAATATAGGACCACTGAGGTCAAAAGAAGGTCAATGTCCCAATTCAAACAGTTTGCCCTGCCTCTACCTTGTAGTTCTAGTCAGTTCTCAAGAGATTGCATATTGGGTACTGATACAGATTGTTGAGAGCTCTGGGGCCCAGCCCAGATGTGTTTGACCCAGAGGCTACGGTGTCTGACCATCAATTGTCACCAACAGTAAACCTAAGATGGTGGCTCTAAAGTTCACTGTCTTGTGTTAATGATGTTTAAGGATGCAGGGCCGAGCAAAAGTAAACAAAGTGAAAGAATTCATGATTATGAAAGAAACAAAGATTCCCATAGTGGGAAAAGACCTGAGGCATTGCTGCAAAGCAGCTTGTCTCAGAGACTTTTCTAAGTTTTATAGCAGAAACTAGGCATGGCAGTTAGTTTTTATTAAGTGTGGCTAATTCTCTGGACAGACAGATGACCAAGCCATTGGGAGGCTCCATGTACTGTGTATGTTCCCTTGATCTAACCAGGGAGATGATCACATGTTGGTCAACTAATTACTCAGCCAAGGAGGGTGTCAAATATATTCACTCCTGTTCATTCTCTCATTATCACAGCTTGGTTTGTCATTCCTTGGTCCTGGCTAAGTTCACTAGCCTCCAGCTGCAAGGAGGTCTTCAAGCTGTTAATTAAACCATGCTTGCTTTGTTTTCACACTTACATGAGCTGTTTGTAGTTTATCATAAACATTTGTATGTACCAGTTTGCAGTCCCACCAGCAATGAAGGAGTGTTCCTTTCTCCGCAACCTCACCAGCATCTGCTGTCACCTGAGTTTTTATCCTAGCCATTCTGACTGGTGTGAGGTGGAGTCTCAGGGTTGTTTTGATTTGCATTTCCCTGATGACTAAGGATGTTGAACATTTCTTTAGGTGCTTCTCAGCCATTCAGTATTCATCGGTTGAGAATTCTTGGTTTAGCTCTATACCCCATTTTTTAATAGGGTTATTTGGTTCTCTGGAGTCTAACTTCTTGAGTTCTTTGTATATTTTGGATATTAGCCCTCTATCAGATATAGGGTTGGTAAAGATCTTTTCCCAATCTGTTGGTTGCTGTTTTTTGTCCTATTGACAGAGTCTTTTGCCTTACGTCAGCTTTGCAATTTTATGAGGTCCCATTTGTCAATTTTTGATCTTAGAGCATAAGCTATTGGTGTTCTGTTCAAGAAATGTTCCCCTGTGTCAATGTGCTCAAGGCTCTTCCCCATTTTCTTTTCTTTTAGTTTCAGTGCATCTGGTTTTATGTGGAGGTCCTTGATCCACTTGGACACAATGGAGTTTTACTCAGTTATAAAGAAGAACAAAATCATGCAGGTGTAAAAAAGTTGATGCAACTGGAGATCATCATTGTTAAGTAAAACTGGCCAGACTCAGAAAAACTAATATCATGTCTTCTCTCAGAGGTAGAATCTAGACTCTTTTGAAGATATGAAGGTAGAAGGAGCACTACTTAGTTAGAAATGGTAGCAGTAGGAGGGAGAGTAGAAAAAAGAGGGTAGAGGGATGAATATGATCAAAATACATTGGATAAATGTATGAAACTGTCCTAACAGGCTCCATTTTAACCTTAAAGCCTTTTGAAGTAAATGCATTTGTTGGTGAAATATTGATTTGCATCCACTCTATATAAAGTTATATATAGATGCATGCTTAAAGTGACAAAGTTCTATCCCTTCATGTCTATCTCTCATCAGCTGGAATATATCAAAATTACAAAGATACATAAGAATTCCGGGAGATCTGGTGTATTAATTTTGACCATCTAATACCCTTTATTTTTTTCATCTTTATACATGGGCGTACTTCCTCCCACATGAAAGATCACAGACACTGTAACTTCAGTTCTGGAGGACTTGATACCCTTTTCTGGCTTCCATAGACATTATGCATACACCCAGTACACATATGCAAGCCAAACATTTATATACATAAAAGAATTTATAAAAGAATATCAAGAAAGCAAGAAGTTCCTGAGTTTCATGAAATATCTGATCCAAATCATTTTACTTTGCATTTACTTTGTGGTAGGTGATAGGTACAATTTGTCTTGATTTGTGTGTGTAGGTCTGATTGTATGTCTCTCTTTCTCTCTATCTCTGTCTGTCTCTTTCCATCTCTCTGTCTCTCTATCTCTGTTTCCCTCTGTCTCTTTCTGTCTGTCTCTCTGTCTCTCTGTTTCTGTCTCTCTCTGCCTCTCTCTCTCTCTCCCTCTCTCTGCCCTGCAGATTCAGTGATCAAAGCATTACCAGACATCATCACTGCCCCATGCATCACATAAAGGGTAGTGTTTTCCACGTACTAGACAAGCGTTGAGAGGAAATACATCTGACTCCAACTGTGACACTCAGAAATTCTTTTAGAGTGATTGTTTTGTTGGAGGTGTCATTCTGTAGTGAAAACAACTCCTGTGATTCATAAGGAAGTGTCTAGTTAGAGTTTTAATATTGGATTCTTCCATTTATGAAGCTAGTAGCCGAATATTGCTTAAAGTATATTAGAATGGATTTTTGCTTAATAACTCATCACAAACAATTTAGCATGTGGTATTATAGGAACAGAAGAAGGTATAATATGCAGGAATTAGAGAAGTAATGGAGAGGTTCACAGTCCTATTTACTTCCTGGGAAGTCCTCAGGCCAGCCACCTCCACTCTTTCCCATACAACTCATCTTTTGTATATATGTAATGGTATATCTTCCTCGAAGTCAGTTAGGCATGCACCCATTGGCAATAGGTGCTAGTGTTTCACACATGTTTGAAGTGACAAGAGCCATGTGCTTTAGAATGTGCTTGGCTCATTTTGTCCCAGGCTGTCAAACTCTGAAACAGTCAATTAATTAGTCATCTTATACTTGCTAAGGAAGGTTGTATTTCACACTTACACATCAAAGTACATAATCTAAATCTGTGCATGACAAAAAACTTAATCACAATCTCCCTTAGGCATTTCCTACAAATAAAGTTTACTATTTGCATCTGTAAAATGTAAAATCTAGACTACCAAAAAGAGAGACATTCCTTCCTCCTCTTCTTCTCTCTCTTCTTTTTTTAACTTTGTTTTGAGACTGAGTCTTGCCATGTAGCTCAGGCTCAGACTACACAAGACCTCAATATCCTTCTGCCTCTGCCTCCTGAGTATCAGAACTATAAGTGCATGCCACAAGGCTTGGCCAAGGCAATTTTAATCTCACAGAAGCAACTTCTTTGTTTTGATAAAAAGAAAAAAAAACAACAACAAAGGAAATGGGCCGCAAAGGTAGGTCTAGTTTTTCCAAGAATACAGAATAAGCTACAAAACCATAGAGATGAAATCCAGAGCTCAGCTGTCCTCTCAGATGGAGCTCTATAAATACAAAAAATGGATAGGTCATGGCACAATACTAAAAACTAGCAAGAGATAAAAACAGTTTTATAGATAATAATATGCCCCAGAAATTTTCTTCCATAGAAATAAAAATAGATTTTCAATGACACATTTGCTTAAAAAAAACCCCACCAAAATGTCACTGATGACTTGGAGCTAGATAAACTTTATTTCTGATAATTTCTTTCAAAAGACTGACTGGTTTGGTCATACTCTGTAGGCTCTGTGAGTTTTCTGAACCAAATAGCACACCAAACACATTTTCTTAGTTGCTCGTTGGCTTTCAGTTATTAGTTTCATTTTTTAAAGGACTAGGTTAAGAAGAAACATAAACCTTGAAAGATGGTAGATTGCCACACCTAATTATTTGTAATTTTTTGGTGGCTTTATCCTTAGTGAAAAAATGATAGAGCCACATTGCTGCTTATTTTCCCAGGATAAGCCTTAATGAGATCTAAGGTCATACAAAAATTGAATGTCGACTTACATATTTAGTCTAACAAAATGCTGTATTCTATATTTTACGGCATATTAGCTTACGGGCATACGTAAACTCTTCAGGTATGGGGCCGAGAAAGCAGCTTTGTGGGTAATAATGTTTGCTTCGAATGCAAGATAAGTTCAAATCTGCAGCATCCACATATAGACAGTGCTACATATGCCTATTAGCCTAAGAATTAGGGGAGGGCAGCGACAGGTAGACCTCAGTAGGGGAAGTGATAAGCTTCTGCCTCAGTTAGAGACCCTGGCTCAAAAAACAAGATGAGAAACGATAGAAGAAGACCTCTGGCTTCCATATGCACATGAACCTGAACACACACTGGTACATGCACCACATCTGTCTCTCTCACATATATAATCTTCAAGTAGTATGAAAATTCACTGCACATAGATTATGAACATTCTCTGATATTTTGTACAGTAACTGGAATTTTCATTTGCATATATAGCAATGTTAGAATGAAATATTAGACATGAGAATCATGGGTAATTTTTGTATGAAAGACAAATTGCTATTGGGCGTACATGGAAGTGTGGATTATATTTTATATTTTCCAGCCGATGGTTTACCTTTTTAAAGATTTAAAATAAGAAGCCTTTTCCTCTTCGTTGGCATACAGTGAAAGCATAATAGAAAGGTGGAGAAAAGGATAGTGAAACACTTGGCAAGCAAGTCATTCCTGGGAAAATTAACTTAGATAGCATCTGATGCCTTAGCATAAACTAAAGTCAAGATATCTATAAGGTTTAAACACTAAAAATACTGGAACACAGAGATATTTAATTTTCATAATCTTAGAGTGGGTAATCCATTCCCAAAGATAACATAAAAGTAAGAAGCTACGTTTCTTTATGGTGTGGAAGAGGCTTAGGCTCGAACTTCGTCTAACCCCCAGGCTCTTAGACTAAAGTCATGCCCAAGTTCAAAAAGCGAAGAAGAAAGCTAAAAGCCAAAGCCAAACAGTTGTTTAAAAAGAAAGAGGCCTCTCTGGTACAGCCTCCGTTATGGACACCTCCCCCTCCTCCACCCACACCGGAGAGAGTGGTTACTTCTTTAACAGATATTCCCCAAAGCAGAAACTGGCTAAGACCATCTTGGAACTTCAGATTTCCTAACATCAAAGATGCAATAAACCTTTGGACAAATAGAGCATGGTGCATATACAGTTGCTGTCAGACCTGTGTAGCCCAGAGTTTAGAAGTATTGAAAGATGCCATCTTCCCATCCCGAGTCTACCACAGAGAACTTCACAATCTAAAACAACAACTGTGTGTTTTGAAAAGTGAATTGTGCAAGCTCCAAGACAACCTGAAGAGCATCTCAGAAGACTCATCCTGTTCAAGCTGCTGTCACCCATGTTGCCTGAGTGATAAACTTACAACTGTGCCTGCCTGTGCTCCAGCAACCCATGGGGGATCCCAAATCGCACTTCCTCCCACAGAGCCACAGCCACAGCCACAGCCAGCCAGTCCTCCTCTCCCTCCTCCCCCTCCCCCTCCTCCTCCTCCTCCTCCTCCTCTCCCTCCACCTCCACCCCTAGCACCTTTGCTGCTCAGAAAATCTGGTATCACTAAAGTACTTCGGGTTGAACCATTAAAGAAAGATGGACCTATGCACATAACAGTTAAAGGTCTACTCACTGTGAAACTAAAAAAGACACAGAGAATTAATGAAAGGAAGAAGCTTGCACCATCACCACCAGAGGAACGGACTCCGATAGTTTCTGTCTCTGATCTGCGGCGTGTTGCCCTGAAACCTAACTCTGGGGTGTCAGCAACTCGAATTAAAAATGTCTTAATTACTCCTGGTAAAAGCCAAATCGATCTCCGGAAACTGCTGAGAAAAGTCCAGGTAGAAAGGAGCCCAGGTGGGACCCCTCTAAACAACAAAGAAAACATGGAAACAGGGACTGGACTCACTCCAATCATGACTCCGGCCTTAAGGAGAAAGTTTCAGTTGGCTCATCCTCAAAGCCCTACCCAATCTCTGCCACTGTCTACAAGCAACTTTGATGAACAAAACTGAGAGCAACTCGGCCTGACTCCTTGGAGTGAAACATACAACGACAGACCAACCCTCCCAAATGTTAACGTACTAAAATATGTATAACTATATGAGTATAATTCTTAAAGACTCAGAGTGAGTATGTCTGGAGCCAACACATACTGTGGCATAAAGGCATTTAGATATTTTCTAGCTTTCACGATGGTAAGGGGACCGGATGAGAAAATGCAGTCTGCAAACTAATGTTTATCCTGGAATTACCCAATTCAGGCTAGAGTCACTGTTCAAATTTAATTCCATAGGGACTGGCAATATGGCTCAAAGGATAAAGACACTGGCCACCAAGCCTAGTGACTCAAGTTCAATGCCCAAAGCCAAATGGAGGGAAGAAAAGAACTATGATACATTTCCCTTCAACACACAAAATTAATAAATATGTTAGCAAATACTAACAGTATAAATAATTTGTTATATAAAGGAAGTTATGACATTAAAAAAAGTAAGAAGCTACAAATAATTGATGGATGTGAATGCATATGCATCTTAAATATTTATGTTTACTGAAAACACTATAATTGAAACAAAATTCAATGTGAAGTGGGAGAACTTGTTGTCATCGTGTGTTACACACAATAAGAAACCAGAATATATAAAACAGAGAGCAATCTAACATGAGCAAATGAATATCATCATGGAAAAGTAATGAAACAGCATAAATAGTAATTCACTAAAGAAGTTAGAAAGTAAAATCTACTATAATAAAAACAAATCAGCCTGTAAGCCTACACACCTTTGTGGCTTTAGTGGTTTTTCTTTCAACATTATCTTTTCTTTAAGTGGTGGTGCTAGTGGTCCTGTGGTGCTGGTATTGCTGGTATTGCTGGTAGTGCTGGTAGTGCTGGTGGTGCTGGTATGTGTTTGTGTGTGAGGCCTGTGAGTGTATGCGTGAGTGCATGTAAGAAAGTGAGTATGTCTGAATGTGTGAGTGTGTGAGTGTGTGTGTGTGTGTGTGTGTGTGTGCACATGTGCAAAAATGCAATGCAGATGCCTGGTACTCTTGGAGGCTAGAAGAAGGTATCAGATTAGATCCCTTGTAACTGCAGTTATAGGCTGATATGAGTTCTGGAAATGAACCTCTGGCATTCTGTAAGAGCAGTCTATGTATGCTCTTAATCACTCATCCATCTATTCAGCCTCCCCTTTTTAATGTTTTACCATAACAATTTTCAAATACACAGACATTGAAAGAATAATAGCATGAAGGTGTGACCACAGCATACTTACCACTTTTTTTAGCAAAGGACCAGGGCTCACTTCCCTGCAACCACATGAAAGCTCACAGGCATCTGTAACTTCTTTTTTTTTTTTTTTTTTTGGTTTTTTTGAGACAGGGTTTCTCTGTGTAGCCCTGGCTGTCCTGGAATTCACTCTGGAGACCAGGCTGGCCTCGAACTCAGAAATCTGCCTGTCTCTGTCTCCCAAGTGCTGGGATTAAAGGCATGTGCCACCACTGGGTGGCAGGCATCTGTAACTTAAGTTCCAGAGGATCCTAGGTCATTTTCTCTCTTCTGTGGGCACTTCATATATATAATAAATCAAAAATTTGCATTGCTTGCAAACCAAATCCAATTACTCATTATAAACATAATTAACCATAGAAAATGGACTTCATGCAAGGATAAAAGAATTTTTCCACATACACAGGTAATGTGATACAAAATAAATAAAAAAAATGGTCACTTTTCTATATACAAAAAATGAACATGCTGAAAAAGAAATCAGGAAAATAATCCTCAAGATCTAGAAGTAAACCAACATACCTATGGGCATTTTTTCTTTGACAAAGAGGCAAAAAGCATACAGTGGGGGGGGGGGGGGGAAGCATCTTCAATAAATGGTGCTGGTCTAATTGGCTGTCTTTATGTAGGAGAATGAAAATAGATTCAGAGAAGACCTGGGGCACAAGCTCTGCAGCCAGTTCCACAACATCCAGAGGAAGCTCTACTCCCAGGTGCTCTAACACGCCCAGAATCAGAGGTAAGGAGGACACATCTGTCCCAACACCTGGAGTAACTGGGACCAGTGGGACCAGGCACACAGGACCTCTGCCAGCCCAGTGGATCAGGTTACTTCTGGTCTGTCTGGGTTGGTGCCCTGAGCAGACCTTGGGCACAAGCTGTACAGCCAGTCCCACAACACCCAGAGGAAGCTCCACTCCCAGGCTCTCTAACAAGCCCGGGATCACAGGATCCCAGAATCACAGGGTCACAGAGACAGCTTGATTCTGAGGAGTTCTAACACAACAAGGATCACAGGACAGACAGGCTCCAGTCAGATTTAGCCAGGGCAGGTAGCAGTAGAGATAACCAAATGCTGTAGGGCAAACATAAGAATATAAGCAACACAAACCAAGGTTACTTGGCATTATCAGAACCCAATACTCCCACCACAGCAAATTTTGGACACACCATCACACTGGAAAAGCAAGATTCAGATCTAAAATCACTTCTCATGATGATGATACAGGACTTTAAGAAAGACATAAATAGCACCCTCAAAGAAATACAGGAGAACACAGGTAAACAGCTAGAAGCCCTTCAAGAGGAAACACAAAAATCCCTTAAAGACCTATAGGAAAACACCATCAAACAGGTGAAGGAAATGAGCAAAACTATCCAGAATTTTAAAATGGAAATAGAACCCGGGCAGTAGTGGAATATGCCTTTAATCCTAGCACTTGGAAGGTAGAGCAGGGGGATTTCTGAGTTAGAGGCCAGCCTGGTCTACAGAGTGAGTTCCAGGACAGCCAGGGCTACACAGAGAAACTCTATCTCGAAAAACCAAAAAAAAAAAAAAAAAAAAAAAAAAAAAAAAAAAAAAAAAAAAAAAAGGAAATAGAAACAATAAAGAAATCAGAAAGAGAGACAACCCTCCCTGGAGATAGAAAACCTAGGAAAGAAATCAAGAGTCATAGATGCAAGCATCATCAACAGAATACAAGACATAGAAGGGAGAATCTCAGGGGCAGAAGACACCATAGAAAACATTGACACAACAATCAAAGAAAATGCAAAAAGCAAAAAGCTCCTAACCCAGAACATCCAGGAAATCCAGGATGCAATGAGAAGACCAAACCTAAGGATAATAGGCATAGAAGAGAGTGAAGTCTCCCAAGATAATGGGCCAGTAAATATCTTCAACAAAATTATACAAGAAAACTTACCTAACCAAAAGAAAGAGATGCCCATGAACATATAAGAAGCCTACAGAACTCCAAATAGACTGGACCAGAAAAGAAATTCCTCCTGTCACACAATAATAAAAACACCAAATGTACTAAACAAAGAAAGAATTTTAAAAGCAATAAGGGAAAATGGTCAAGTAACATATAAAGACAGGCCTATCAGAATTATGGCAGACTTCTCACCAGAGACTATGAAAGCTAGAAGATCCTGGGCTGATGTCATACAGACCCTACAAGAACCCAAATGCCAGCCCAGGCTACTATACCCAGCAAAACTCTCATAGTTGTTTTCTTCATAGATGGAGAAAACAAGATATTCCATGACAAAACAAAATTTACAGATTATCTTCTCACAAATCCAGCCCTATAAAGGATAATAGATGGAAAACATCAACATAAGGAGTAAAACTACACCCTAGAAGAAGCAAGAAAGTAATCTTTCAACAAACCCACACAAACCTAATTCT
>JADRCD010103717.1:2843-16680 GCA_019843815.1 Montemys delectorum | reverse complement strand
GTTATCTCAACCTCCTCTATACAAGTATGAATGTGAAGCACCGCATTATAACCTGGGCAGATGATAGACTTGTGCTCAATGATCACTATCTGAACATCAAATGTGCGTCCAGAATGGCAAAGATTACTGGGTTCACAAAGTATGAAGCCCGGAAGAATCTCTTCCTCTTCAATTCCTTTCAGTCTGATTTTGAGGTTTTCACCTGGAGCTACAAAATCAGTCTCGGCATCATCAGAAACTATTCCTAGAACTTCCACACTGTGCTTGTTTGGCATCATCACAAGCTGCTGGCCTTTAAAAATGGATCCCGATTCCAGCTTTCCCAGGACCACAGTGCCCATATCCTTGTACTTATCCACAATTGGCAACCTGATTGGCCCATCAATTGATCTGTTGAAGTTTGGCAAACTATCCAAATACGGAATAAATGGTAATCCGGTGTACCACGGACAGAAATCAGATTGCTCTTTAATATTTGCTCCCGTCAGTCCTGAGCAGGGCATAAAGTGAATGTCCTTTTTTGGACTGAAACCAACTTTTTTCAAAAAGGGCACCAGTTTTTCTTTACATTCTTCATAGCGCTCACTGCTCCAATCTACTGTGGGATCATCCATCTTATTAATAAGCACTATCAAGTATTTCACCCCTGCTGTTTTGGCCAACATCGCATGCTCTCTTGTCTGTCCACCTTTTTCAAATCCAGTTTCAAATTCTCCTTTCCTGGCAGAGATCACCAGCACAGCTAGATCAGCTTGAGAAGCACCGCCAATCATATTGGGAACAAAACTCTTGTGGCCAGGGGCATCTAAGATTGTGAAATGCTTCTTTTCTGTTTCAAAATACGCACGGCCCACTTCCACTGTTTTACCCTTGTCTCGTTCTTCCTGGTTTGTATCTAAGGCCCAGGACAAGTACCAGGTCTCTCTATTCTTCTCCTTAGCTTCTCGTTCGTATTTCTCAAGTGTCCTTCTGTCAACCATGCCTGTCAAAAACATTATTTGTCCTCCAATGGTTGACTTGCCGGCATCTACATGCCCAATGAACACCACATTTACGTGTTCTTTCTTAGGAGCACCTGATGGTATGACCACAGATTTTGATTTCCTTATTTCCTCCTTCTCCTCCATCACTTCCTTGACACTTTCTTCTGGGGGCCCTGCATCTCCCAAAGAACCCTCAGGCTTTGCTTCACTTACTTCTTTAAGCTCCCACGATTCTTCCAGGGCCATCTCCACCTCTCCGTTTTCTACAACAGGTTCTGAAAGTTCCATGGTAACCGCTGAACTAGAACCCTCCCACGACTCTAAAGGGCCATCTTTGGAAGGTTCCACAGGTGCTCCCCATTCCATCCATTTACCTTCAGGCTCCCCGGCGCCACCGAGGCAGGTTTCGTCGCAGCTGGAGGCTGTGGGGGCGGGCGGCTGGGCCGATCCAGGCAGGAAGGACGGCACGAACTCCGCTGCGCTGACGCTAGGCACGAAAGGTTTGGCGTTGATGTTGAGCTGACTGCTGAAGGCCAAGCTGAGATGCTTGCGCTGGGCCTCGGCTTCCGCGGCCTCAGCCGCTGCCACGGCTGCGGGGGCGATTCCATCCCCGCTCGGAGCCGAACCCGGGGCTTCCATGTCCACCTGATCCCAGCAGTCGGGAGCCGAGTCGCTGCTGCTGCCGAGATCCATGGTGTGAGCAGCCGGGGTGCGGCGGAGAAGGAGCGAGGTAGGCAGGTCAGGAGGAGAGGGTTCTACCGGTGGTCGTAAGGCAGGAACGGCCACGGACCACGGGCGAGCGACGCGAACCTTAGCGGCGCAGCGGCGGCGGCGGCGGCGGCGGCGGCGGCGGCAGCTAAGCGCAGATGCTGCACTCACAGCTGCGGCGGCGGCAGATATGGCCGCTCAAGGCTCAGCTCCAGCGTGTGAGCGAATCTCCTCCCCCAAATCCCAATCACTTCCGACTCCTCCACCCCTGACCCAACGCCTGTGGTGAATTGACCCCTCGCTGCCATCCGTAGGTTTGTCCCCGTTAGTTCTCAGTCACAGACTGAGTCTCGAAGTACAATTAAAAAAACAAAAACAAAAACAAAAACAAAAAACCAAAAAAACCAAAACAACGAGATTTTCTATTTATTTTGGTTCACACAATCTGACAGAATGATTTGACCACGTCCCAATGATTAAGCCTCAGATACACCTGACTTAAAATTCTAAAACCTTCACATAAAGCGAAAACTCCTATTGAACAAATAGGAGGCGAAAAAATGAGCAACAAGGGGAGCCGGGGTGAGTAGCGCTTAAATAGGGATTTATAAAATCTATCAAGATAGTAATTGTAACTTAAAACTACTTATTAATTTGAAATCAAGAGGCATTTTGTTCCCATTGGTGTCCCTTCCGCTTCCATTTTAAGGATGGGGTTAAAAATTACCAAGGAAAGCAATCTCCCAACAATTATTCTAATCATTTTGTATGCAAGTACCCAAACTGTAGCAGACAGGCCATTCTTTGGACTAAGGCCACTTGTATTCTGGGTGTACCTGTCTAACAGGACTTTTACAAGAATCACAGGCCGTGACCTTTCAGCTTCATTCTGAGAGCCTGAAATCAGAACTGGATTTGCAATAAGAATCAATGCAGTGGTAGTAGTAAAAAGAAACTGGCTGTAAGCTCCATTAAAGCCACTCTGACCTCTAAGGTGGAGAAAAATCCTTTACAGTTCTAATCAATAGACTATCACCTCAGAAAAGGTTGATGTTTTATCTAAATCCTGGATGACCTTCTTTGTAAATTACCTTATAGCAATCAGAGAGGAGGAAGCTGGGAATAATCCAATTTACTTTTCCCAGGTAGAGTTGTAGACATTTGTTTTAAATCAACCCAATAACAAAGTAAGACGTTATAAAACCAAGAGAAAGACTGGTAATTTGATTACTATGTTTTCCATACTTTATGAGAATATCAGGGCCCTTGATATTGTTCAACTTGGAGCTGCCACAGTTGTATTCTAGTTATTCCCTAGCCTTTACATAGCCCTTTGTTCTTTTTCCTTGGTAATGGTTTATTTCTTTTATTGCAGGGTGTAGGGGGAGGGAAATAATAGGAAAAACAGAGGTAAAAAGATAGACTTCTGGGCAGTACCTCACACATGTACTGGAACATTTTGTGAACCTAGAGCAGCTTTCTTTAAATGGGTTTGGGAGAATCTGTTAAGGTTTAAGAGGCTGTTGTTACATAAATTAATCTATTCAAATAAACAGGACAGATTTAGAATTTTTCCTTCTCCTAAATCAGCAAAATTAGTCATAAAAATATTAGCAAGTTTGCTGCTTGGGGTATCTCTTTTAGAGAACAGAGGGTTTTCTTCATGAACAGCTTTAAAGGGGAAAAAAGAAATGGTGAGTTGGTGTCCTCACAGTCTACCATTCATGGGATTCAGAAAGTGGCAAGAGGCAGGACAGAGAAAGAGACAGACAGAGGGAAAAATAGACCCACAGAAACATGCATTTGCTTCACTCCGCTGGAAAAATTGACCTTAGACAAAACTCTTGGATTATGAAGGAACACTTGTCTCCCTTCTCTCAAAGATTTTCCCCACTATATTTTCAAGTATATATGATATTTATTCATTTCCCCTTTTAAATGTTTTATTGTAAAACATAGCACAAAGATAATTGCATAAGCCAGGAAGTGGTGGCGCATGCCTTTAATCCCAGCACTTAAGAGGCAGAGGTAGGTGGATCTCTGAGTTCCAGGCCAGCCTGGTTTATAGAGCTAGTTCCAGGACAGCTAGGGCTATATACACAGGGAAACTGTGTCTTGAAAAAATAAAATTATGTTTCTTTTCTTATAAAAATAGATAAATAGCACTGGGGTTGGGCACCCACAAATTTTGACCAAAGGTTCAGGGAACATCCAGAGGAAGGGACAGAAAGACTGTAAGTGACACCGTGTCTGCCTCAGGATAGTGTCTCCTACATATGACAGAGAAATTGCATCCATGAAATCTCAACAATATGGTTGCCTAAACAAGACACGATGACAACACTAATTGATACAGTGATGTGGATGACAAAATTCACAAGGCTCGGTCTAGAACATGGATTCGAAACCGGTGGGTCTCCATCCCTTTGCTAAACCTCTGTCTCTAAAATATTTACATTACAGTCCCTAACAGTAGCAAAATTACAGCTATGAAGTAGCAATGGAAACAATTTTATGATTAGGGATCACCACAAAAACGAGGAACTATATTAAAAGTTTTCAGCATAGGAAAGTTGAGAACCACTGACCTGGAAGAAGATGGACAGGCTACTTAGAGAGGTCAAATCAGTCTTTCCCAATGATGAGACCCAGATAGGTTATCCTGTCTGAAGTGGTAAGCTCTAAACACATATACACATGAGACGCAATAAGTGGATTCAGCATGTTGTACTTGTATATACATATTATATATGTGTAACAATAATAATTAGAGAAGAAGATGTCATAGGTTTTGAGAGTGAGTGAAAGGGACATAGGATGAGTTGGGGGAAGTCAAGGAGGAGAAATAATGAAAACAATACTCATATATGAAAGTCTCAAAAAATAAAAAGCAAATAAAGAAAAAACTATGACCTGGTTATAAATATTTTGAAAAAGGAAGCACACTTACAATCAACATATAAATCAATAAATGAAAATTTGTATCAGACGTTGCGGTGTGCATACGGAATTTTAGGATTTGGGAAGTGGAGGCAGGAGAGTCAGAAGTTGAAGATCAGTTAGGTACCTAGTAAGGGGCTGGGGAGTGAAGGAGTTCTTCTAAGGAGGGGGATAGAATAGTGTTATAGAGAGATAAATGTGAAACATTAAAGTCTTTTTTCTTTTCTACTATATTCAATACTATAAATTTCCTCATAGATACTTCTTTAATAGTATCCCACAGGCTTAGCTGTTGTTTTTATTTTTATTTAGGGAAAATATAATTTCCCTTTTAATTTATCTTAGGATCTGTAAGTTATAGGATTTTATTTAATGTCCAGTTTTTTAGGGATTTTCTATAATCATTCTAGTATGGATTTCTAATTGAAATCCATTATTGTCTGAGAAAATATGCATATGATTTCAAGCCTTGAAATTTGGGGGGATTAATTTCACTCCTTGTAATATGGTTTACATCAGTAAATATTCTGTGTGTATCTGAGAAAATGTGGAACATTCTATTGTTTGGGAATATGCTTTATATGTCTATTAAGTCTAGATGGCTAATTGAATTATTCAAGTCTTTATATCTCTGACGATTTTCTACTTATATTGACAGAGGGTCATTGAAATTCCTGAATACAATTATTGATTTTAATATTTTCCTCTTCAGTTCTATCAGGTTTACTCCAAGGATTTATATATGTATCCTAGTAACACACATACACACAAAACAATGTCAACAAAAACAAGTTTAACAATTACAGTTCTTGTAAATAACACATTTGCCTTTTTATCTGCTTTATTTTACCTTAGTGTGAAAGATATTCTTTCCAGATACAGATTTCTTTCCTGTACTTTTTTTTTAGAATGTAAATGGTATCTAATATTTTCTTACTCAAACTGTTCCCATTGGAAAATGCAATGTTGTTATCATTGTTTCTGTGTACCTAGTGTACCTTTTATCTCTTAGTGCTTTTAACATTTTTTCCTTTTCAGTGGCATTAAGCAATGATTAACTATAATGTGAATCGGTGTACCTTTTCCCATTTTTCACTAGTGTCCTCTTTCCCCATTTTAGACAATATTTTTCTGATGTATATATGAAATACACACACATACATACACACATGCACACACAGGATGATCTCATTTTGCATCCATTTTCTATGGGCTATGGATATAGCTCAGGAGTAGAATGCTTGCTTAGTATGTATAAAACTAGATTTAGTGTCCAACCCTGCAAAATAAATTATCTATTTAATATAGACTATTTCTTTCAGCACTGAGCCAACTGAATGAAAAACACTTGATGGACATAAAATATTTGAAATGTGGTCCTTGCAGTTCAATAGTTTATAACTTAGCTGCATTCAAAATACCCTTATATTTTCCTGGCATCTTTTTGTCTTAGCACTTAAAATATATCATCTCACTGTTTTGTGGTATTCGTTATTTCAATAAGAATCTAGTTGACAAATTTACTAGGAGCCTTTTAAAACACAGGTCTCTCCTTGCTTTCAGTATTTTCTGTCTTGCATTTATCTTGCTTGGAGCTCATTGAGCTTGGTATACATTCTTCAATGCAAAATTAGAATTTCCTTGAATATTTTTCTCTTTTCCTTACTGTGCACCATTATATGTATGGGATTAATGGGGATCTCAGCTTTCTCTGAGTCTATTCTTTTCTCAACAAACCTGTCTCTTTCTATTATTGGAGAATGACATTTGATCTATCTTAAAATTGGTGGATTCCAACTCTGACTCTTCAGTTCAAGATTACTCATGAATTCCTTTCATGAAATTTTCACTAGACTTACTCCAAAATTCCTACTTTGTTGTTTCACCACTTTCACACTTTATTTATATTCTCTAGCTGATTAAATATTAACAACACGCCTTCATTAGGTCTTGAGGTTTCTCATGGTTGATTGATTTACATTTTATTTATATTGATCTTACAATTTTGTCCACTAAATCTGGTAACTGATACCAAAAGCGTACACTTAAGAAAAGACAACAAATTCAACAGTGAGTGGTTAAAAAACAAAGATGTCAACATGTGGAATAATGAAACTAGACCCATGTTAACATGAAAGGAGGAAATCCCGTGGAGCCCCAGTTATATGCACAGAACTATCAGCAACTAAGGAATGCTGAGATCACTAGAGCAGGCTTCCCCAGAGAAGATCTCCCAATCGGTTACCCAAACCCAAATGATAAGCCCTGAAATCATATATACACAAGTAACACTAGGTGGACGGAGTAGGTTATGTCAATATATTATTGTATTTATATATATGTGTCATATATATCATATATATAGTTTGTGTGTGTGTGTTTAAAACAACAATTAGAGGTCATGAATTTGAGAGAGTAAATGGGAGATACGTTAGAAGGATTGGAGGGAGGAAATGTACTCATAAGTTCATATTAGCTGTTAGTTAAAGGATAATCATGCTATAATCCACAGACCCAGAAAGGCTAAGTAACAAGGGGGAGCTCAGGGAGGTGGGGGTGCATGGACCTCCCTGGGAAGGGGAAGTCGAATAAATTTTGTGGGTAGACTGGGGACGACTAAGTATGAGAATAAAAGGAATCAGGCAGGACAGGGGTGGGGTGGGGTGGGGTAAATGGAGAGAGTACTGGGAGAGATGAGTGGAAATGGGGGGCACATTTGGGAGGTGATGTGGAAGTCTAGTTCAGTGTAAACACCCTGGAATCTACAAGGACGACCCCTAGTAACCCTAGTGAAGACTCCTAGTAGTGGGGGATATGGGGCCTGAACCAGCCAACTTCTCTAACCAGGAAAGGCTTCCAGTGGTGGTACATCAGCCCAACCACAAAACCTTTGACCTACAATTTTCCTGCCTGCAAGATGTATTGGGTAATGGTGGCACAGAACTTGTGCCATAACAGAACAGAACAGCCAACCAATGACTGATCCAACTTGAGGCCCACAGTGCACACACACACACACACACACACACACACACACACACACAGAGAGAGAGAGAGAGAGAGAGAGAGAGAGAGAGAGAGAGAGAGAGAGAGAGAGAACCCATGCCTGATACTGCCTGAATGGCCAGGAACCAGAAGCTAGATAGCCCAGAGACCTAAAGTAGGAACAAACATGACTAGCAAAAAAAGTCCATGAAATGATTTCTAATGATATTCTGCTATACTCACAGATCCCAGTCATTGTCAGAAAGGTTTCCTTAGGCAACTGATCAGAGAAGATACAGAGACCCACAATGCAGCATTAGGTGGAGCTTGGGAAACACCTCAGAAGAGGAGGAGGAAGGATTGTAGGAGCCAGAGGGATTAGACACCATGAGAACATAGCCTACAGAATCAACTAACCTGGGCTCTTTGGGGCTCACAGAAACTGAACTAACAATCACTGGACCTGTATATGTCTGCAGTAGGTCCTGGGCATATATATTATAGTAGTGTAGCTTGGTGTTCTTGTGGAACTCCTTATACTAGGAGCATGTGTTATCTCGAACTCTTTTGCCTGCTCTTGGAATCCTTTTCCTCCTGCTGGGTTGCCTTCTCCAGCCTTGATTATGAAGGGTTGTGCCCAGTCTTATTGTAACTTGTTATGTCATGTTCAGATGATATCTCTGGGAGGCCTGCTCTTTTTTGAAGGGAAATGGAGGAGTAGAGTTTGAGGCCAGCCTGGTCTACAGAGTGAGTTCCAGGACAGCCAGGGCTACACAGAGAAACCCTGTCTTGGGAAAAACAAAACAAAAAAATTTTTTTAATTAAAAATGAAAACATTTAAATAATCTAGCATCTAAACCATTGCATTAGAAATTTCTGTTATACCCTTTTAATTTTGTTTAATTTCTTTGCATCCTGTGCTTGAGTAGCATGTTCCTGTTTTATAGTATATATCCAATAATTTTTGAGTAATGTATTCTTGTGATAATTCTCATTTATGATATCTGACTTTGGTGATATCATTCCCTGCTTTTTGGATCAACTAACTGCTTGTAGATTTGCAAAGCCATCATAACTTAGGTTGAGGACAAAACAATGCATACTCATTTGAAATAGAAACTTTACTTAAAATTTTTGAAGGCTGGTTTTTCTCTGGGTTAGCAATATATAGTAAAAGGATACATAGTTATAGCACCAAATATAAAATAGGCAATATTATATAGCATATGATATAAAACAGCTAATAAGGAACATTCTGAACCTCTTTGTGTGTGTGTGTGTGTGTGTGTGTGTGTGTGTGTAGTCAGCAATTTATTAAAAAATAATTTCTTAAAAGTATTAAACAACAAAGCTTATCTATGATGAAATAGATAACACAAACTGTACTATAATTATTATAATGATAGTTGTTTCACTGTTAAAGTCATTTGGAAACAGAAGTCCCTATGCCCACATGCTTTTACTGGTAAATTTGACTATATATTTAATGGAGAATTTCAAGCCTGTACAATTGCTTTCAGAAAACAGAAAAGGAAGAAACATTCCTAACTTATATTATAAAATTATGTTTTTTAAAAAAGATCAATAACCTCTATGAGTTGAGACACAAAATTCCTGAATAAGATATTAGCAAAAATAACATAATATATAGAAAGTATTGATGCAAACACCCAACTAACACAACAAAGAGATAATTTATTCTAGGGCCAAATATGAGTGTCCATGTCCTGGAAATACACATACTCAGGTTTCCACAAATACCACTGTGATAGTTTGAATGAGACTGGCCCTATAGGCTCATATGTTTGAATGCCTGGTTGGTCCCCAATTGGTAGAACTATTTGAGCAAGATTAGGAAATGAGGCCTTGGAAAAGGTGTATATTTGGGGTAGGCTTTGAGGTTTCAAAAGACTTGTGCTATGACCAAAGCAACTAGTAAAAAAAAAAAAAAAACTGTTTGGCCAGAGGGTTGGAATTCATAATGACAGAGTAAAGGGTTATTTAGCATCAGGAACAGCTTAGAGTCCACATCTTAAGCCACAAGTATGGGCAAACAGAAAAGGATTGGGAGTGGCATGGTCTTTTAAAAGCTCAAAGCTCATCCACAGTGATAGACCTCCTCCAACTAGGCCACACTTCGTAATCCCTCCCAAACATTTGTTCCAACTATGGTACAAGCATTCATATATCTGAGCCCATGAGGGCCATTTTATTCAGTAATTCCCATTCATATTCAGTATAGAAGAAGTTACATAAGATTTTATTAGATACAGAATTTTTAAAAATCATAAAAGTAATTTCCAAATACATTAAAGGAGACCACAGGTAACAGGTTACATCAAACCAGGGAAAATGCTGACATTGGTTTCATATACTATCTGGTAACTTCCTTAGCTTTCAGATTGATGGAAGCTAATGTCTTCCTTCTTTAAGATTTAAAAAGTCAAAAAGAAAACGGGCGGTGGTGGCCCACGCCTTTAATCCCAGCACTTGGGAGGCAGAGGCAGGCAGATTTCTGAGTCCGAGCCCAGCCTGGTCTACAGAGTGAGTTCCAGGACAGCCAGGGCTACACAGAGAAACCCTGTCTCGAAAAACCAAAATAAATAAATAAATAAATAAATAAAGATGTTAGATTAGACGTATCACTTGAGTGTCAGTGAGTGAATTTTGGGGGGGAATAAAAGCAGCTCAAAATAAGTTGACACTCACCTTATATTTTAAGCCTTCATAATCTTTAGGTTCAGTTATTTGACCTTCTGGGAATTTCAATTTGCAAAATATAACATATTATGACAATATTGGGACTATCCTTGTTAAAAAAAAAAAAGTTAGTCAACAGTTAAAACGTCAGTGTACACTACCCCTATTATCAATCCACTCGGGGAAAAAATAAGATCATTGTCTCAGAAGGTTTAGAAAAGTCATCACTCTACACATTAGACCAATTAGGAATCTTCCCTCCAGTTAGTAATAAGAGCTTCTACTGCAAACCCACAGCTAACATCATCCTTAATGGTAGAAAGTTGGATGTTTTCTCTCTAATCTACAACAAAGCAAAGAAGTTTTTCTCATCACCTCTACTTAACATCATTTTCGAAGTAGTAAACGATGTTGTATCATGGGATTAGAAAACCTGTGAGGATTTGAATTAATGTCTTAGCACCAAATAAACAAACAAACACCACCAATTTGTTAAAATGACAAACTGATTTCACATGAAAAAGAAATAAAATTTATACTTTCTAGAAGATAATTACTAAGAAATCTACAAAAATACTATAAGTCCTAGATATATCCAGTGAGTTTAATAGAAAAAGAATAAGTCAATACATACAACCAAACATATAAACTAGTAATGGAATTTTCAAAATTTATAATGACAACAACAATTACATTGGAATGATACAGTTTATGATAGCTCAAAAAATAAGTAGATATGAATTTACAAACAAAATATATAGATCATACATTTGAAAAGTACTAAACATTAATGATAGAAAATTTAAAAAATATATAAACAAACAGAGTGCTGGGGTATATATCTATAATTCCAGCTACTAACGATGTAGAAGCAGGAAGCTCATGTGAACCCAGGATTTGAAAACCAGCCTAGGCAGCAAAGAAAGCCTAATCTCAATAAACAGAAATTATTTTTAAAAAATAGAGACATATTATTGGTTTGTTCTTTCTATACAATAAATGTGACAGCCACATTCAAATTAATCTATAAATTTAACACTGTTGCAAAAATTATCACGATGGGATTTTTAAAATGGTTGTACAAATGTTGATCTTATCACTTACAGGGCAAATCAGAAGAATTAGAAGGCTCAAATTTACTTTTAAAAATGAATTTAGATAAATCATACTACTTGTGATTGCAGAATAATGTACCTTTTTTTTAAATTACATTTTTGGCCAGTACATACAGAAATAGGTTTAGTTGTGGTATTTTCATACATATATATATCTATATTTTCTTCCTATTCTCCCCACTGCTCTTTCCCATCCCCTTTAATCTAGGTGTTGATATTTTCTTAGTTCCCTATTTCCAAGCAGTTGATTAATTTTTTAGCTAAAAAGCACAATGAATCTTTTCTTGTTTTCCTTTTTGGGACTAGTTCATGAACTCCCAGTCCTGCTGCCCAAGTGTTAGAATTATGAGCCCATCTCTGATGACTATTTTTATCTGAATATTTTTCAACATAAATTTAAACAAAATTATAGAAGAAGTCAAAAGATTGATGCTTTTATAGCCAGAACATAGAAGAACTGCAGTTGTTAACCTTTGCCATATCAGTTTATGTTTCTCTCTTCCTCCATTTTCTGATCCACTTTAGATAAACCACTTGAGGCTTACCAGCATTATTTTTAAGCAAACATAAATGCTTGTAGGAAAGTGTCATATGTTCTAAGTGTATGGTTCAAACATTTTTTTCAGAGTGAGCACACCTACATAATTATGATCAGCACCGGCAAGACCATAAATATATCTATCAACTTCCTGTTACACCTTAATTCCAAATGAATTCCAGCCCTGGCTTCTATCCAGGGCTGCTTTTTGAACTTTATTTAAAATGCAATCATTTTGATTTTACAATTTTTGTGTGCGTGGATTCTTTGCTTTAAGAATGGCTACCTTGGCTCATTGTAGCTCTGCGCACTGACAGGAAGAGCATCGCCACCTGCCTGCTCGCTGTCCTTGCATACTTTTAGGGCTGCTGGTGGCCACTGGTGGCCGCTGGTGTCTGCAGCTGCTCCTCTGTGTGCTGTGTCCACCGCCTGGGCCCCGCCCCTCCTGTTCCAGGCTGTGCTTGCTGAGCCTTCCGCAGCTTCCTTCTGGGATGACGGAGAGTTTTAAATGCCTACCTAGTCTTGTGATGTTTTCCTCGCAACCATTAGGGTTGGGTTTTTTTTTTTTGGGGGGGGGGAGTCGTTTTTAATTTTTGTACAATATGTTTTAAATTGTGAAATGGGTCGTTTGTATTTTCCTTGACAAACAAATTGAGACCTAAGATGTCATTTGCTTACTGCCACACATTTTATCAGTGGCAGGTACTAAGCCAGGATGTGGGCTTATTGTTGTCGTAACGTTTGCTTTTCTCCAACATTATACTTCCCTGAAGCACCTGGAATGGATTGTAATGGTAGTTTTTGTTATTCTTGTTGCGTAGCTGGAATAAAAATCATGAAATACTTAAAGTAGGACACTTCAAAAGACCTGGAATGGCGTCAGGGAAAGCCGGAAAGGAATGTGGAGAGCACAGAACTCTAAAGAACTTGCCATCTGAAGAACTTGTGGGAAACAGTTTATCAGAAACACCAGCATTTGAATCTTCAGACAAGTTGAATATTGGTTCAAATTAAGTAAAGTAGATAGTGAAGAAAAATTCAATTCTGATATATAAAACACTCCATTTAACACCCTAAGGTAAATTTTGGAAAACGAATCAAAGGACAGATTTTTTTTTTAAACTCCGGTAAAACATTTTGCACACTTTCTAGACTTTTATGTAAGAATTGACTCGCTCTTGAAACTTGGTAAGATGCCAAAAATGAAAACATTTCACTGAAAAGTAACACTCAGTAATCTATATCTAGGATGCTCAAGGAAGAAGATCTGAAAATGGAAAAGTGCTGTGAAAGACTATTTCCATATTTACAGATTAAGTAGGGAACTTAGTGTCACTCAAAGCTCACTCCTATATTGATTGAAATAAAATTTAGATCACATTCAGGTGTACAACCTACTAACTTTTCTTCACTTAACAATTCTACACAGCTGTCTCCAAGCTTGCTATCCAGATGTTTGGTGTCAGGGCCCTTGAAACTTGTAGTCTCAATAAATATTTGAACTTGCCCAGTGAATGCTGTAGGCAGAGCAACATGAATGCCATTTTCTGTCCTAACAGTGAGGTAAAACCAGGTTGCTTTGGAGTGGGAGCAGCCATGCTGGACCGCTGCTCATTATCTTTGAAACTTTCAGACTTTTTTAAGCATTGCTTTTGATGGACATCCCATCCAGATCTATTCTTGTACAAACATCTCTGAGTTGCTTCCTGCTTTACTTTGTCCCTTCTGCATAGTTAGGGAAAATGTGCAGGCATCCCTGTCAGTCCTGACTGAGAGAATAAGCAGACACCTGTGACAACTGACATCCTCTGTTCTGCAATAGCAGGAAATAGTCAACACATTGTCATGGACAGACAACAGCAGCTTTG
>JADRCD010103715.1:0-13474 GCA_019843815.1 Montemys delectorum | reverse complement strand
ATGATTCTAGAACAAATTTATTTTATAAAATCATTTGATTTACTTCAGAAATATTTTAGAGGAATTAACATATCATGAGAAGGACCATAAAACTCAGAATGACTCCTTTCATGTGCACTCTGTATTTTCTACTGCAGAGGGCTCTGACACTCCAGGTCCTGAAAGGTATTTTATCCATTCAAGGAAATGAAGAAAAACTCATAAGTAATTCACTTATAAGCCTGTCTACTTACAAGCAATTCAGTACAGCTTATACATGGCTGATTTTTTTGTACACATAAAAAAAAAAACTGTGATCATGGATAAAATTGTGAAACAATTAACTCCAAATCTGTTATTCCACCTTAGCCCTGTTTTAATGGATTGAATCTGTTGCTTCTTTTGTCTCTATCATTCACCACATTCTATATCTGCACTGTTATTTTGGAAGCAGACTTTGTGTGCTGTAGTCAGCATCTATCGAACATGTTGTAGTGTCTCACCTGCATGTGTTTCTCCGTAGTAATGAGTTGACTTCATAGTAGCCTTCAAAGTCTTTGACATTTGCTTCAGGTTACTTTGTCCTAAGTTAGCCACAAGATGCATTTCAGCTGTGTGTTTGCATATACTATTGTATCCCCCTGGATTGCTTTCTTTAGCTTGGTCTGTGTTTGGGGGCCTCTGCTGGGTAGCAGACACTGCTACTGCTTTTGGCCTCTCCAGGGCCTCAACTCCTAACATTATCTAGAACTTTAGAAGTTTAAAAAGAAATATTTCATTTTTAATGTAGTTATTTGTTCCAGGAATTGATTTTCATGTGGCATTATTTCTTCTCAAAGGAAAATATTTAACAGCTTAACCACTGAGCTTGTTCCTTAGTTGGTAAGGGAACAACCTGATTTCTTTCACATATTCTCAGTGTAAGTGGCAACCTTATTTTGGTTAAAGTCACTATTACCTGAAAACAAAGAAGCATGAATAGAAATTGAGGGTATTTAAATGGATTTATAGTCTAAATTATGGTAAGAAAGCTGTCCCACAATGGGAATCAAATAATACTTTTTTAAAGACCTTCCATTACTATAGTTCAAAATTCTTGAGTTTTGGAACATCAGGATGGTACACCAGGTAAAGGTGCTTACTGCCAAATCTGAAAATCTGAGTTCAGTCCCTGGGACCCTCATGATGGAAGGAGAGAATGACTCCTAAAGGCTGATCCCTGATCTCCATACATACACTTTCATGTGCACACACTCACATATACTTTAAATATTTTCAAAACCTTAAAAAAATGTAAAGCTTGATTTTAGCATGGAGAATGAAAGGTATGTCCCCTTCCTTGATACATAGCTCCAGCATTTATATTCAAAGATCAGGTTATTTATTATACCCTATCCTAATCACAGCATGCAAGTATTTAGAGGAGAGAGAAAAATCTACAGATTTATTAGGGGAAATTCTCTGGTCCTTCTTTTAAATACATGATGAATAAGAAAAAGGAGGATCATTTGAATTTTAGTAAATCATTTACCAAAAAGAAAAAAAATAACTATGATATTATGGGTGGTACTTCTTTTAGTAAGGGAGTATTTTCACAGAAAATTTCATAAACTGAACATCTCAAAATTCACAAACCCAGGGGCTGGGGCAGTATAGTGTTGGCTGTGCTGGCACAGGGACCTGAGTTCAGTCCCCTGCAGCCACATAAGAAGCCACGTACACTGGTGCACTTGTAGACCTAGTGCTGGCAAGGCAAAGGATTTCTTAGAAAGCAAAAGCAAGAGTATTCTTGGAGCTTAAAGGCTAGTCAGCCTAGTTCATTGGCAAGCTCCAGATTCCATTGTGAAACTGTCTCAAAAAAACAAAGTGAGGGCCGAATGTAATGCTGCACACATTTAATCTGAGCACATTCCTATGAGGCAAAGGTAGGTGAATCTCAGTGAGCTCAAGACCAGTAGGGGCTACATAATGAATTCCTGTCTAACAATAATAGGTGAATGGCACCTAAGCATGACACCAGCATGACATTGTCCTCTACATGTTTGTGTACACACATTCTTTTTAGATTTTTTATTATTATTATAAGTAAGTATACTGTAGCTGTCTTCAGACACACCAGAAGAGGGCATCAGATCTCATTACAATGGTTGTGAGCCACCATGTGGTTGCTGGGATTTGAACTCAGGACTTTTGGAAGAGCAGTCAGTGCTCTTAACTGCTGAGCCATCTCTCTAGCCCCTGTAATATACATACATACATACATACATACATACAACATACTCCCAAATAATTCATACACCATTTTACTAGATGCTAGAGATAAAACTATAATGTTTCTGTATACAAGTAACCCCTAGCTTAATAGGTAATCCCAGTGGGAAAACCTACTAGGAGAACCCTGGAGCAATCCAAAAGCAAAGAGCAAGCCTGAACTCTTCAGCTGACAGACGAAGAAAAGATTAGAAATCTGGTATTGTCTCTCTTTTCCCTCCTGCATGTGAATAAAACTTGGCACTTTTGTTAAAACAGTTGTGTTATTCTCATAACAAAATTTACTACTTGGTTTATTCTTGAAAATGTTAAACAGATGGTTATATATTGTTGCCAAAATAAATTTTGTAACTCTCTGTATTTTAACCTTTTCAGAATCCGAATCTTGAACTGCCTATGTTATTGTCCTACAAACATATTGACCGTGGTTGCAGCTAAAGAAAGCAAGCATGAAGGAACAACTACAAAAGATATTAACTCAGGATACTCAATATGAAACAAAAACCACTCTCATGTGTAGGGTTCAGAATAAATGTTCATTAAAGTACCAAATAACTCTCTTAACCATTTACAGTTATTGTACGTAGCCATTATGGCCAAAGTTAAGAATTATATGAAAGTTTAAAGTAAGCGTACTTAGAATTCTGGCTTTAGATAGAATAACGTAACTACAAAATGGGTGCTCTTTTAACCCGTTGGCTTGAGTGGATTTAAACAGTAGCATAAAGTAGATGTCATGCAAATGAGAGCGAGCAGACTTTGCTATACCAGTGTTACTTTTTGCCTGGCAGAAGACATAGACTGTTTGTATCACATTTCTCATTCCTGCTGAATGACTTATCTTTTTTTCCACACACATAAGGAATACTTGAAAATACAAGACTAAATGATATTACTGCATCAGACAAAATAGATCATCTTCTTTTCAGTCATAGGCTAATTGTCTTGGTCTAATGTCCTTTCCAAAAAGTACCTTGCATACTTGTGTGATACTGTTAATTCTGGGTATTATTGTAGGAGCAGAGATGGAAAGGTTACTTGGTGCGTTTTCTTCTGAATTACACACCACTTATGTATTTAAGACTACTAAACTTGAAAATAAAATATTTCAGTCTCTTAGTAATAGCCCCTCAAAACAGTTAAGTAGTAGAAAGATTTCCAATGTTAGTTTTACTGGGTAATGCGGTAAGGTGTGTTAAATATTTATATAAAAACGCCATTCTTAACATCAGTATTTTATAATTTTATGTGGCAAAGATGGGAAGAATAGCTTATTTTCAGCTACTAACGGTTTTTATTTGAAAGAAATTGTTTTTGTGCATATTTATAGCACTTTTTTTAAAGTTACCAACTTGGAAAGAGATCTACTCCAAAACCATGTAGAGCCACAACTCTTTGGACATGAATGTTGTTTCCTCTAGCCAAGTGGGCCAGGGAAATGGTCTGATTCTAAACTATGCGATGGACCTTGGTAAGATCCTCAAACCAGAAAGAGGTTTTGCCCCCAATATATTCTCTTAAAACATGAAAGAAGTATGAAATGTCTTTTCTTGAAAGAAGGACCACATTTGACAGATAGGCTAAAAGTGATATTTAGAAAATATTTTTATATCAGTCTCCATTTTTTGGCTTTCTGAAATGCCTGTACTATTTAATGTTTATATTGTACCTTGATTTAGGAACATATTAGACTCATTGTCTTCCAGTGTATTTATGTAGTCCACATGGCACATTTGATTCTTCCATGTATTTGTGTGGATGCTTATTTAGGTGTAATTTTTCTTAAATTCTAAAAAGACCATAATTTCAGTTATCAGAAATCATTCCATAATTAATTTGTTCTCATCTACCAGTATTACTTTTGAGTATTTTATAAGGTGTCAGTCACAGCTTAAGTGTGCTGTGTGTGCTCTTGTAGCCTGTATTTGAGGTAATCTGCTGAAAGCAAAGTCTTTCTATTCTTTGCCTATTCCAAAGAGCTAAAACATCTAACCCAGGAAAGCTTTGCTAATTTGTTATTGTTGTCATTGTTGTTGCTGCTGTATTATTATTTTGCATTAGAACTATAAGGACTGTGAATAAATATAAGAGCCAAATGGAGAGGCTTAGTTAATGCAGAATGATTGAGGAGTTGATAAAATCAGGATATTTAGGGTAGTAGAAATAAAACTGAGTATGTGTGACTTGTTGTAGCAGAAAGAAATCTAGATGAGCAAGTGAGGGGAATTTAAAGTCATGCCCCAGTTAACCATTACATTGTACACTGCACTTCAAATCAGAGGAACCTGGGTTTGCTTTCTGAAAGATTTTTATTAGTGATCTAAAACATAGCTAGCATGGGCTCAGCAGATGAAGTAATTGGAAATGAGCCATCCAGTATTCCTAGCACTATATTTTAACTACTCTTATTTCAGAAGAGGGCAACAAATCTAACAGTAAGATCATATTTCCATAATTTGAGTAATAATTTTTGATCTATCAAAATGTTTATGTAATTTTACAAATTGTTGTCTATTGTTTGAAGATGTTGCCTATTAAACAAAAAACATCCATTCCATATCAACTACATATACACCAGCAACAGTATAAATGTAAGCCTAAATTTGCAAAAGTCATAATTTAGTGATGGAATTTTTTAATAACATGCAGTATATAAATGTGCAGATTTTATGCAAATGTTGATAAAATCATTTTTCAGCTTACAAAATGGAACTGCAATATTACATTTTTCACTTAAGCAGTTTTTTACATCTACTTTGTTGCTTTCTAAAATGAACATGAATGCCATCTTTTATGAATGCAACTTGCCTTTTTCATTACAGAAATTTTCGTTTGATGTAATCAATAAACTTTGGTATGATACAATGGGTATTTGAACGTCTTTTGTTTTTAAAATTATCAATTTGATATCAAGATGTTATGGATGCAGTTTAGTGATGGGAAGTTTCTGATTTCCTGTTCGCATCTACATATATTTCACAAAAGGTTGCTACAACATCTCTATGAGTTCAATGATGTTTTATGGCAATACTTAATTTGGGGTGGGTAAGATAATTGACCATATTTTAAAACTGTATAAAAATCCAGCCAGGATATAGCTCTGATACAGTGTGTATTAAGCATGCATAAGGTCTCAGGTTTGATCCCTAGCACAAAACACAGTATGGAGCCCCAGCTTGATAAATACATATTAAATGTCCACAGTATGCTGCCTACATCCGGGAATGTGATATATTCTATGTGACCTGTATTTTGAACCCTTTGAAACTAATTGATTCTTTTTTGTTTTGTTTTGTTTTATTTCAAGACAGGGTTTCTCTGTATAGCCTTGGCTATCCTGGAACTCACTGTGTAAACCATGCTGGCTTCAAACTCAGATCCACCTGCCTCTGCCTCCTGAGCACTGGGATTAAAAGTGTGTGCAACCACCAACTTGCTGAAACCATTACATTCTCTTTTTTTTTTGTTGTTAGATATTTTCTTTATTTACGTTTCAAATGTTATCCCCTCCCCCTCCCGAACCCCCTATTCCATTCCCCCTCCTCCTGCTTCTATGAAGGGGTTCTTCCATCACCACCACCCCAGCCTTAGCCCCTCCCCCATTCCCCTACACTGGGGAGTGGAGCTTTCACGGGACCTCTCCTCCTATTGATGTCAGACGAGGCCATCCTTGCTACATAAGCGTTTGGAGCCATGGGTCCCTCCACATGTACTCTATGGTTGGTGATTTAGCCAGAAATGAAGCTTTACTGTTGCTTGAAAGTTAGTCCAAAGACAATGATAATCCCATCTCCCAACATGCCCCTTTATTGTTCAGGCTACACCCAGGCCTTAAGAAAGAGCTCTTTCTGGAAAAGTGCTTAGCTGTCAATAAACCAGTTGCTTCACCTAAATCTGACTTTTGCATTTTACACTTAAGTCACTTCATTTTGGTAACCTTTCAATTCAATTAGCATCTGCTTATTTTATATTTCCTTTTTGTTGTGGGAAATGTCCTATATTCAGATGCAAGAGTCGAGTTAAAGTTTCAAATACTGTTAAGCACTGTGGTGGAAGTCAAATTAGTTAAGCGATCTGATTTGTTTTGTAAAATGTCATTTGCTTCTCAGGTGGAAGCATAGTTATTTTTCTGTTAAAGACTTGCTTATTGCTCTGACACTAGTTACTAAACAGTTGTCATTTACCGAGATTTCACATATATGTAATATACGTGCCTTCTAACTTACAGAAACCAGTCTTTCAGGATCCCTTCCCATCCCCCATCCAACCTTATGATTGGTGACTGTCTCCCTGCTTTGTCTGCCTCTGATTGACCAGCACTGCTGTGAGGTCTGAGTGATTTGACTTCTTCTGCAAGAAGCACATGCAAAGGTTAGGGGCTGAGGTTTTCACTGTGGTTATTCAGTGAATGCAACTATGGATGAAGTGCTGGATGCTTACTAATGAAACCAGAAGACCAGAGTTCTGTGAATGGTTATCAGAAAAAAAGGGCTGGTGGTGGCATTAGTTTGCTGCTCTTTTACTTACATTTTCCCCTTCATTGGATGGGCAAGTAACCAGAGCTCAGTACCTAGTTGACTCATCCTTGGTCCTATAGAAACAATCTCCCCCATTTGAGACCCTGTCTGTCCATTGAAGGTGGACTCGTCAAGTTCCCTCTCCCCCAATGTTGGGCATTTTGGCTAAGGTCAGCCCCATTGAGTCCTGAGTCTCTTATCTCCCAGGTCTCTGGGACTTTCTAGAGGTTCACTCCACTTTGCACCCCCAGAAGTTGCATATTTCCATTCATTCTCCTGGCCCTCTGGGCTTCTCCCCTGTCCCACCCTCCATACTTGATCCTGTTCCCCTTTTCTCTCCTCCTCCTCCCCTCTCCCACGCAGATCCTTCTCTCTATCTCCTGTGATTATTTTGTTCCCCCCTTTTAAGTAGGATTGAAGCATCCTCACTTGGAGCCTTCCTACTTGCTAAACTTCTTAAGGTCTGTGGGTTGTATCCTAGGTATTCTGTACTTTTTGACTACTGTCCACTTACCAGTGAGCACATACCATGCTTGTTCTTTTGGGTCTGAGTTACCTCACTCAGTATGATATTTTCTTTTTTTTTTTTTTTTTTTTTTTTTTGATATTTTCTAGTTCCATCCATTTGCCTGAAAAATTCTTGATGTCCTCATTTTTAATAGCTGAATAGTATTCCATTGTGTAAATGAACCACATTTTCTATATCCATTCTTTGGTTGAAGGACAACTGCGTTGTTTCCAGCTTCTAGCTTTCAGAGATAAGGCCGCTCTGAACATAGTGGGTGAAGCATGTGTCCTTGTGGTATGGTAGAACGTTTTTTGGGTACATGCCCAGGAGTGGTATAGCTCAGTCTTCAGGTAGAACTATGTCCAATTTTCTGAGGAACTCCCAGACTGATTTCCAGAGTGGTTGTACCAGCTTGCAATCCCACCAGCAATGGAGGAGTGTACCTCTTTCTCCCTATCCTTGCCAACATGTGCTGTCACCTGAGTTTTTGATCTTAGCCATTTTGACTGGTGTAAGGTCGAATCTTTGAGGTGAGGTTGCTTTGATTTGCATTTCCCTGATGACTAAGGACTTGGAACCTTTCTTTTAAGAGCTTCTTGGCCATTCAAGATTCCTCTGTTGTAAATTCTGTTTAGCTCTGTACCTCATTTTTTAATTGGGTTATTTGGGTTGTTGGAGGTTAACTTATTGGATGTAGGGTTGGTAAAGATCTTTTCACAATCTGTAGGCTACTGATTTGTCCTATTGTCTGTGTCCTTTGCCTTGCAGAAGCAGCTTTGTAGTTTCATGAGCTCCCATTTGTCCCAATTGTTGATCTTAGAGCCTAAGCCATTGGTGTTCTATTCAGGAAGTTTTCCCTTGTGCCAATGAGTTCAAGGCTCTTTCCCACTTTCTCTTCTATTAGATTCAGTGTATCTAGTTTAATGTTGAGGTCCTTGATCCACATGGACTTGAGCTTTGTGCAAGGTAATACATAAGGAAAATTTCTGACCCAGAATTTTTTCTGTGTTTAAAAAAAAAAAAAAAAACCTGCAGGGATAAAAGTGGAGGAGACTGAAGGAAGAATGAAGAATGAAGGTCCAGTGACTGACTCAACTTGGTATTCATCCCATGGGGGGACACTATCACCGATGATATGATGTGCTTACGGACAGGAGCTAGCATCAGTGTCCTCTGAGAGGCCCTACTAGCAGCTGACTGAGACAGAGGGGATACTTATACCCAACCATTGGACTGAACTTGGGAACCCATATTGGTTGAATTAGGAGAAAGATTGGAGAAACTGAAAGGGAGGGTGATCCCCATAGGAAGGTCAGCAGTCTTAACTAACCCAGATGCCTGGGAGCTCCCAGAGACTAAGCCACCAACCAGGCAGCATACACAGCCCCCCCCTCCCTCGCCCCCGGCATGTATATAACAGAGGACTGCCTGGTGTGGCCTCAGTGGGAGAAGATGTACCTAATGCCCCAGGGAAAGGGGATACCTGGGGAGAGAGGGCTAGTAACCTCTCTGAGGCAAGGGGGCAGAAAAATGGGATGAGTAACTGTGGGAGCAGGGACTGGGGCAGGGGTCAATAGCTGGAATCCAAATAAAATTTATAAAAGAAATGTTCTCCTATGGGTTAAACAAGATCTGAGGGGGTCTGAGGAGCAAGTACTGGAAGCAAGTTAGTGGCTAAAGTGAACAGTGTACCTCAGGGTGGGCCAGAGTGCTGCTGGCAGTAAGTCTTTGGCCCTTTGGGTAGGGGAAAACAAAAGATATACATTGCTAAATCACCTGCTGCTGCCTTGGTTTCTTATGAACTGCCAAGAACATGCTTTCTATTAATAAAGCCACCCAATATCCAGCTCCTCATTTAGGTAACAGGGTTCTAACCACATGCTTACTAATCTCAGCATCCTTAGGAGGAGATCCATACTGATATTTCTCATATGCCCAGTGAGGAAACTGACTCACAGAAACTAAGGTTGCACGTAGTCTATTAGACCCAAATTTTGGATCCAGGTGTTGTGGCTAGAATCTGTACACCTAACTAGGACACTGTATTCTCATACCATCCCTTGATGACATCATAAATTAACCAACCACCAAAATATTAACCATGATAAAACATCAAACACCTAAACCAGAGGATTTGTGTATAATAATGCACATGTAATCTCCAGCATTATCAAGATTCTGAAAGACCAGACAAAATCCCAGATAAGGAAACCAACCATGATGCATGTGATCTTACTTGAATCTTACTACAACTTGAATGACAACAATATATGAGAGTCTTTTGATATAAAATATATAGGTAGCCTCATGTAGCCTAGGCTGGCCCTTATATATCCCAGGCTGACCTCAAACTTTTATTCTTGCATACGATTGTATAAATATGTATGAACCATGATGCATGTGTGGAAGTGAGAACAGCATGTGGGAGTCAGTTAGTTCCCTCTTGTAAATTCTTGAACTCAGATTGTCAGGCTTGTTAGCAAGCACCTTTATCTACTAAGGACTTTGTACTTCTAATCCTTCTGCATTCAACTCAGGATGGAGAGTACAAGTATGCACCACCATGCCTACTTTTAAGTGGTGCTAGAGATAGAGCTTGGAGCATTGTGTGTGTTTGACAAGCACTCTGCCAACTGAGCTAGCTATACCTCCAGCCCCACACCAATGTTAATTTTCTAATATTTGAAATTAGCCTGCTTTATTTTGGGGAATCTAGGTGAATAGTATATAGGACTCTTTTGCTTTATTTTTGCAACAAATTGGGGATTATTTAAACATTAAACAAAAAAGAATCTTAAAATGGTAGTGGGAAAAATAAGCTAATCACAGAAGACTGCATGGCACTCATAAAGTATAATTATCAGCCGGGCGGTGGTGGCACACACCTTTAATCCCAGCACTTGGGAGGCAGAGGCAGGTGGATTTCTGAGTTCAAGACCAGCCTGGTCTACAAAGTGAGTTCCAGGACAGCCAGGGATAGACAGAGAAACCCTGTCTCAAAAAACCAAAAAAAAAAAAAAAAAAAAAAAAAAATTACCTAATTCATTTCAACTTCACAATATCCCTGTGTAGAGACTATAAAACTCCAGATTCTTGCAAGTCAAGGCTAAGGTAAAATCATTATCTTCTGTCTGGTCCCATAGAATAGAAAATTATAATTCATGTGTTTCCTGCTCTGTACACTTTGTAAGTGAAGGGATATTTACATCTTTCCCTGACAGGTATAGACCCTATATATTCTATCTGCCAGTCCTTTACAGGGGTATGCACTGTCACAGAATCCACTTGTCAAGGCCACAATACAGAACGGACCTGTCAGTGGCTTCCAGCATTTGCAGACTTTATATGAACCCAGTGATCAGCCTCCAGATGGCCCATACTTTTCTAAAGCCATCTGATTTCCAGGAGGACTTAGTGGGCTTCAGGCTGCTACATGGAAAACTATCAGAGGTTCTGACTCCTGTTATTGTGTTTGTATCCACATCTGTTGCTCCTACCATGACTGACTGAACACCTTCCAGTTTTTCCTTTCCCATTGGGTCATTCATAAAATGAGGCTTCTGAATACAGCCCATCTGTCAGTACAGATTGTCTCAAGCAAAGATTAATGAGTTACTACTATCAATATTGCTCTTCACTAGGCCCATTGGATACATTTTCCTTCTCTTTTTTTCTTTCCCAATCACATAGTGTCTGTGTTCATTTGGATTACTACAGTTACCCACTACTGTTTGTTGATCCTCCTCATAACCTAATCTTTGTACCAAGCATGCGTAGGATGGCTGCTGTGCCTTTTAACATTTAATCTGGGTTATCTGTTGGTTCAATTATTAGAGGGGTCTTGGTGGCTTGGAAGGACACTGGCCCCATGATAGCCTGTATAACACTGAAAAGGGACTTGAAGGCACTACGCTAGGTTCCTGTAAATATGCATGCCAACTTTAAATTTACCTCTGTGCCACACTAGTAAGATACTTGGCCAGAAGGACTTCAATCCATCCTTAGCTGCATAAGCTATTTTTGTGACTACCAAGGTGGGTCTGGTCATGAATTATGCCTGCTGTAATGGTTTATATGCATCCATCAATTACTCTTATAGCACAGTATAACAAACTTCTGCCCCTTTCTATGCCTGAGGTTCAAATATTAGAATCATTTGCTCAGGTTGTTTTTGTCTTTGCCTTCCAGCTGTAACTTTCTGAGCTTCCGGTGATTTCTAACACAAAAGGGTGCTGGGATAATTGAACACACAGCTGTTTTTAGCCTGTCCTACAAATATCTTAGCCTCCTCAAAAACTTCTTGAGACTTTCTGTTTTAATTCTATATGTCATCCATCTTTATCAAGTTGTATGGAGGATGGGCAACTTGGGCAAGCCGGAATGTGAAAATCTGCCAGTATCCCAGGAGCCTCAAAAATATCGGTAGCTCTTCCATTTACAGGCACTGGCTGTTGCAGTATTTTCTTATCATGCCCATCTTACTGGACTAGACTGCTGGCAGGGACTTTGCAGTTGTGCCTCTCCCTTGGACCTTGTATCGATTAAAATCCCATTCTCATTCTTTTAGATCCCTCTTATGTCTTTTTGATGTTTTTCTAAATCTGTAAAAGACACAAAAATTAGCATGTTATCTATGTAATAAAGCCCTATTACAAAGGATGGGACATGATAAAGCAAGGTTCTAGGCCACCATCTTATGAAAAATAATGGAACTGTGAAAGTATTCTTGGCGAAGTACTTTTAAGGCCCATTGTTGGCAATTCCAGATGAATAAAAATTGGTCTTGGGCTCCAGGAGCTAGGAGAATACTAAGAAACACATCACTTGTATGGATTGTCTGACATCCCCATCCTGAGACCTTGTTGCATTTTCCTACCCACTATGCTCTTACGGCTGGCTCAGGCTGTTTGGTTTCTCCATGAGATTACCATGAGAGCTTGGTTTAACCCACTTGTTAGCCTGACCCTAGCTGTGGTATGGTAGACACTTATCAGGCTGCCTCTGCCACCCTACCCTGTTGAGCCAGAATGTGATGAAGACCTTTGACTGTGCCTGGAGCCACTCCAATTGTCTCTCTCTGAGCCCCAGCCTAGGCAATCATTTTCCACCCTAAGCATGCTTGTTTTTCAAGTATACTTTATTTTTGCAGGGGAGAAATCTACAGAGTTTATGTTGGGATTATTGTCCACCCCTAGGATAAACTTGGTCCTTTGAGTTTGTACTCTTTTATCCTCATACCCATCCACTGCTGTTCATCATCCCTGATGGTTTTGTGTGTTGTAATGAATTAAAGTACACTCAGCTTCATTATCCACAAAAGCCCAAGTATTTTGTATATTAATAGAAGGACCAACAAATTCATAATTTACCATAAGGCCTCTGCTTGCTGTGTATGGCCCTCACTCTCTGACAAAGAAGTAGCTGAGGTGGTTCCCACCCTATAACATCTTTCTCCATATCAGGAGGTACAGTGAAGACTACCTGTCCCTCCCTGTATTTCATTTTTTTAACCCTTTGGTGAACTTGGTGGTCAGTCTTTAAAGCCTTCCAAAAACTCACAAACACAGCATTTGGCTTTTTACCATTTTTTCCCTAGGAACTCCAAATCCACACATGGCTAATAGCAAAATTTAGCCAATGTGTAAAGACTCTTATATGAGATCATGCTTGTTAAAATACCTAGCACAAGGACTAGAGTAATGGCTCGGTGAGTGAAGTACTTGATAAGCCTAAGTTTGGATCAGCAGAACCCACATTGAAGCTGGACACAGAAATGTGTGCATCTGTACTCCTAATGCATCCCTACCAAGAGATAGGGGCTGAAACAGGAGAATCTCTGGAAGCTCTCAGGCTGGTAAACCTAGAAGGCATACACAACTGTGAACAACAAAGGAGGCCCTGTCTCGAAACCATGGAAGGTGAGGATCAACACCTGAGGTTGGTCTTTGATCATGTACGTGCCACAGCATGTGTACTCCACCCCAATACAGACACCCATAGAAAAATCATCTAACAAAGCTGGGCATGGTGGCACATGCCTATATTCCCAGGATTTGAGAAGCTAACGCAGTTTGAGGCCAACTGAGATGCATAACAATTCCTAAGCCAGATGGCTTTATGCAAAGAGAAGATGGTACTTCATTACTACTGTGCTTGTTTAGCATGCACAAGCTCCTGGATTTAATCCCCAAAACTATAT
>JADRCD010103713.1:0-13244 GCA_019843815.1 Montemys delectorum | reverse complement strand
AAAACTTCTGGGTAAAGGAATGTCTTATTTTGTCTTATCCTATTTCATAATTTTAAAAATGCACTTGGTTCATTAAAAAACAAAACTATAGGCCAGCCTAGGCTATGTGGTGAGACTTTGTCTCATAAAATGAAGTGTTTTTCTGGCTTTTCTATTTTCTGGCAACTTAGTCAAATATCCTCTCTGGACTTTAGTTTCTTCATATGTAAACTAAAGATAAGAGTATGGGTTGATCAGTTACTGTAAGAGTTAAGTGTGTAAAGTTCTTTAATAAAAATTATCCTTTTAACCCTTACAACTCATTTTCCTTATCTAACGTCTGGATTGCCTGATTAATGAGTGCCTACCCTGGGTCAGTAACTAGGGCATACTTTAGGGCTTGTGGTTAGGAACCTAGCTCTTACCTCTAAGATGGACCGCCTGCGCTGGGGTGTATGCTGACTACAGGCCGGACTGCTCCCAGGTGCTCCATGCAAGGCCACATAGCAATCAGTGCACACACGGTTGGAACGATTGTTGTCATAGATGAGTCGGGCTCGGAACTCAGAGCATTTCCCACAAACCACCTGGGGCAGCAAGTGGGCATGAACAGCTTGATTGTCTTTGGCTTTCCTTCAGTTTATCAGCTACCACAGCCAAGTTGCAGCCTCCTCCTTCTTGGAGGGTATCCCATCAGAAGTGGGCCTTTAGGCTGTCAGCCTGTCCCCACCTTAGCTCTGCCCCTGCCTCCCAACACTCACATGCCCACAGGCCTTGCAGTGGTGCCTGCGTTTGGTGATGGAATTGAAGGGCTCCTGGCAGCGCATGCACATGGTGACTTCCTTTTCCCGGATAGGCGTAGGTGCCCTCTTCCCAAGATCCACGTTCTAGGGGGAGGGTTAGGGCCCAGGTCAGAGACAGCTCCTCAGCCCAGTCCAGCCAGCCCACCTTGCCTTTGCTCTGAGGCTTAAATCATCATGGGGTCGGGGAGCACATATACAGGTCTGGCTCTGCCCCTACCATACTATTATTGGAGGTAAGTCACTTCACTTTATGGGGTGCAATCTGCAGTCCTACTACCAGAAGCTGGCTTCTGAGAGCCTGCCTGCACTGCCTCTCTATTTCCTATTTTCTGGGAAAAGGAAAAGATCATCTCAAGAGAAAAGCAGGAACATAGAGCTTCAAGGGAATCCTAGTACTGAAGAAGAGTAGGACTCTTACTGGAGAGTTAGGGGGAGTATCTTCATCATCCCTGTTTGTTGAGTTCAACAGTTTGAAAGTCTCCAGGGTCTGTTCATGCTTCAGGAGGGTGGAATTGATGGCCTGAAAAAGAGGTGTTAGAAATGAGAAATGTCACTCCAGGACAACCTATCTCCACCCTCACCACACCTTCCTATGCCTTAGTCTAGAGTTCTAGGCCTAGCTCTGTCCCCACCACACATGACTGAGAAAATCCCTCCCTAAATCCAGTCTATGACTGTTAATTATCAAATGTGGAAATGGGAATGTGGCTGGAAAAACCTCAGAAGGCCTTCCTGGCTGCATTCAAGCTTTTATTTTACAAAATAAAAGGTTGTGAGGAGCTGGCTTCCTAAAAGAATGTCTTTATCTGACCTCAGGACTTTAGCTTGCTTATCTGTAAGAGGGTGATAATGGCATCTCTGGAAGGCTGGTGTCCAGGCCTGTTCTATTTATTTTTAACTATTATCAGCCCCTAAGAAACCTGTTAATACCCTTCCAGACCCCTACCACAAAGCCTTGGGTGTTACCTGGACCCAGTCTTTCTTCTCCTCCTCAGTCCTTGCAGGGGAGAAAAGAAAGGGGTTGAGTTAGGCAGGTCAATAAAAAGCAATCTGAATGGTATTTTAAGAGTTACAGGACCTACGTGTCACTACACTTCTTCACTTTACATCATGTAACCTTGAACAAGTCACATGACCTGCATTTATTCAACAATGTCTTTCAGATCAAGGAGCTCAAGGTGCACTGTAGGAGACAGATAGGGACAATACAAGTGGAATCAGTGCTCACTCTAGAGGAAATGAAGACTGAGGAGTCCAGAGAAGGGGACCTGCCTCAGCCTATGTTTAAGTGGGGCTTTTAAGAAAGGTTTCTGGGCTGGAGAGATGGCTCAGCACTGACTGCTGTTCCTAAAGTTCTGAGTTCAAATCCCAGCAACCGCATGGCGGCTAACAACCATCCTTAATGAGATCTGACGCCCTCTTCTGGTGTGTCTGAAGATAGCTACAGTGTACTTATGTATAATAAATAAATCTTTAAAAAAAAAAAAAAGGTTTCCAAAGGGAGGTGCTAGTGTGTGTAAGAGTATGGAACATACATGAAACTATATCCAACTGTTAACCTGTCAACTTTGCAAAAGGAGGCAGTATTTTTTTTTTTATTTCATGAAGATGGTACTTATTATCTGTGTTCTGAGTGAGCATCACTAAGATGATTATGCAACGTGCCCAGCATGATGTCTGCTACAAATCATGCTCTAACTTCCATTTGCTCTTCTCTGCTTCTTCTAGAACCCCTTTTTAAAAAAGAATTATTTATTTATTATATATAAGTACACTGTAGCTGTCAGAAGAGGGCATCAGATCTTATTACAGATGGTTGTGAGCCACCATGTGATTGCTGGGATTTGAACTCAGTACCTCTGGAAGAGCAGTCAGTGAATGCTCTTAACTGCTGAGCCATCTCTCCAGCCCCTCTAGAACCCTTGTGGGTTGTTTGTTTGTTTGTTTGTTGTTGTTGTTGTTGTTGTTGTTGGTTTTTTTTGGTTTTTTGAGACAGGGTTTTTCTGTGTAGCCTTGGCTGTCCTGGAACTCACTCTGTAGACCAGGCTGGCCTCAAACTCAGAAATCCACCTGCCTCTGCCTCCCAAGTGCTGGGATTAAAGGCGTGCAACACCACTGCCCGGCCACCCTTGTGTTTTCTAAGCCCTCTGCCCTGGTGCACACTTGTCAACCAACCCTAGGAATAGGATCTTTTACTTTGCTATCTCCCATCTGGACTCTCATTTTCCTTCCACATATACATTCTAAGCTTCAAATGAATTTTTTCTAATATAAGATCTGACTGCATCATTAGGACCATGTGAAAAAGTAAGGATGTGAAACAAGTTATGATGTTGAGTCACTATTTAGGGATGTGGGGATGCAAGTTAGTGGCTGAGTGCTTACCTAGCATGCAAGGTCCTTCTCCAGCATTTGCAACATACATGCACATGCACTAATGAATATTCATTGTAATCAAATGTTTGTCAAGCCTCATTTGTGGTATATGATTTTCTACTAATGCCAGACTCTAGAGGGGGTTATGTATGGTAAGGCTTTACTTATTTTGAAATGTATTTAAAAGTCATTGAAAGGGCTCAGTAGTAAAGGGCATGTACTCTTGCAGAGTTCAGTTCCTAATACCCACATTGTGCACCTCATAGCACCTGTACCTCCAATTCCAAGGTGATCCAATACCTCTGATTTCTGGGGGAAACTGCACTTGCATGTGCAAACCCATACACAGATACACATACACACAAAGTCATTGGATATTCAGTTTTCTCAGCACCATCTGCTGAAGAAACTGTCTTTCCTACAATGTATGATTTTTGACATCTTTGTCAAAAATTAAGTGGCTAAGTAAAGCATGGTGACATATCTGTAACCAGGATAGGACAGGATCAGAAGTTCAAGGCTGTTGAATGCTACATAAGACATGTCTCAAAACCCCCAGAAGTAAACAAATTAGTTGGCTATGGCTGTGTGTGTGTGTTTATTTCTGGATCCTATATATCTCATCAATCTACATGTCTGTTTTTGTGCCAGCACCATGTTACTTAATTATTATGGCTCTGTAATATCTGATGAAATCAAGCATGAAGATAATTCAAATATTGACCCAGCTCCTAGGTGTGTGTGTGTGTGTGTGTGTGTGTGTGTGTGTGTATGAAAGATTAGTCAGCATACCACAGAAATTACATGCCCATCTATATTTATTGCAACACTAGTCACAATAGCCATTATGTAATCAGCCCTTGGGTTGTCAACTGGCAATTAGATAAAATGTGTATGAGTGTGAATGTGAATGGGTGTATTATGAAGTTTTTCATGAATTCAAAAGAATAAAATGTCATTTGCCAGAAAATGGATGCAACTACAGATCATTATATTAAGTGAAATAAGTCAGTGCAGAAAAAACATGTATTATGTCTTTGATCTCATTTGTGGAATCTAGATTTTACATGTATACACGGAATCATTTTTATATGTGACATCAAAGTAGAAGCAAGACTGTTAGGGGGAGAAGCAAAGGGGTTTGGATAGAAAGTATGGTCAAAGTACAGGATATACATACTTGTATGAAAAATGTCTTGCCAGGTGTAGTGGCAGACACCTTTAATTCCAGGACTTGAGAGGCAGAGGCAGGCGGATCACTGAGTTCAAGGTCAGCCTGGTCTACAAAGTTCCATGACAACCAGGGCTACACAGAGAAACCCTGTCTCGAAAAAACCAAAGAAGAAAAAGAGAGAGACAGGGTTTCTCTGTGTAGCCCTGGCTGTCCTCGAACTCAGAAATCCACCTGCCTCTGCCTCCCAAGTGCTGGGATTAAAAGCGTGTGCCACCACTGCCCGGAGAGAAACCCTGTCTCGAAAAACAAAAACAAAGAAATGAACAACCTATCATGAACAATGGACATATACCAGTAAAAGGCATAAAGCCATTGATTGGTAAGTGGCTAAAGCATAATTATGTGATAAACTAAATATAGCAGCATGTTAACCCTTGTAGACTCTAAATGGTGGTTCATTAGTGCTCACTGTAATTCTTTCTAGTCTTCTGTACTTTGGAAAAGGTTCATAATAAAATGTGGCAACAGGTACTAGGAAACCACACAGTGATTAAATCACTTGCTATGCAAGTGTGAAGAACAGAGCTCAGACCCTTATATCCACACGAAAGCTAGAAATTGTGGCAAATATCTATAAACCCAGCACTGAGATAGGGTTTGTTCTAACTATAGTCGTAAAAAGATGATTTCTTTATAAATTTAAACTTGGCAGAGAGCAAGTGTTGCTCTTGATTTTAAAGAATTATGGTGGAATTTGTGGCCATTCAAAAGGTATATAAGGATGAAGTCCATATTTGTTAGTCCAACTTACTCAGGAGAGTAAGTCAGGAGGACCACTTGAACTCAGGAGTTCCAAGGATGTCCTGGGGGAAAATGTCACAAACGAAACCAAAAAATATCAATAACTGTCTTCTGTGTGGAAGAAGAGAAGTTCTGGTGATGGGACCAAGGTCCTTATGGATGGCAGGTGAGTGCTCTGCTGCTTTTTTTTTTTTAAGATTTATTTATTTATTTTATGTGTATGAGTACATTGTAGCCGTACAGATGCACCAGATCTCATTACGGGTGGTTGGAAGCCACCATGTGGTTGCTGGGATCCGAACTCAAGACCTTCGGAAGAGCAGTCGGTGTTCTAACCCGCTGAGCCATCTCACCAGCCCAAGTTCTCTGCTTCTATCCATAGTTATTGCTCCAAGTCCTGGTGTACATTAAATCACCTGAGGAGCTTTGTTGCAAATACTTGCTGGCCAGTTAAATGGGAATCTTTGGGGACGGAGCCCAGGCATCAGTATTTTTTAAAGTTCTTAGCTCATTCCACAAATTGCCAAAATAAGAACCAGCTAAGCTATATTTAAGATTATGGGTGCTTATACTGTTTGGGGTTTGTTGTGTTTTGTTTGTATACTTATAATTAACCTTGTTCAGACAAAGTCTCACATTCTATCTTGCCTTGAATTTTCTACCAATCTCCCTGCTCCAGCCTCTCAAATGGTGAGATCACAGGCAGAAACCACCACACCAGAAATTTTTCATTAAAATGTTTAAGAGGCTAGAGAGCTAGCTCAGCAGTTAAAGCACTTGCTATTCTTCTAGAGGATCCTGATTCAGTTCTCTGCACCCATTTCACAACCATATCCAACTCTAGTTCCAAAGTACCATCTTCTGGCCTCTTAAGGCACCTTGTTTGTACATATTGCCAGACATACATGCAAGCAAGACACCCGTAAACATTTAAAAATTTTTAATAATCAATTAATTTAAAAAATAGCTAGTAGAGTCAGGTGTGGTGGCATGTGCCTGTAATCCCAGCACTCTGGAGGCAAAGGCAAGTGGGTCTCTGTGAGTTTGAGGCTAGCTTGTTCTGCATAAGCAAGTTCTAGGCCTGCCCGGGCTTCATAGTAAGACCCTGCCTCAAGAAAAAAATGTAACTGGCTGGAGATGGCTCATGTAGAGGACCCCCAAGTTCAGTTCTCACAACCCATGTCCTGTAGTTGACAACTGTCCATAATTCTAGCTCCAATGGACCTGCTGCTTCTTACAGACTCATATGCACATACCCCTGCACAGATACATGCATACACATAATTTTAAAATAATCAAAATAAACCTTTAAAAATGTGAACACTAGCGAGACTAAGCCAAGAGGATTATTTTGAGTTCAAGTCCAACCTGAGCTAATTACAGACAATAAATATGATTATAAAGTCATTTCTCCGTGCCATCCTATTGAGACTAGGAAGAAATCAAACAGTTCTTGGAGGGCCCTTCTGGACCCAACGCTCTTCTGATAACCCCTAACTCTAGGCAGATACCATGTCTTTATGGCTTGCCTCTTCCCTAGATGGTCCTGTTTTCTGTCTTGCTGGACCTATTGTTCCTTCCTGCTTCTTGTACCAGTGCAGGCCTTAGAGAGGTTCTCTTGGTCTCCCAGAACTTCAAGGCCCAATCACTAGGCTTGGTTTTATTGTTTTGGTTTTTTTTTAATTTATTTTATATATAATGAGTACACTGTAGCTGTACAGATGGTTGTGAGCCTTTGTGTGGTTGTTGGAAATTGAATTTTAGGACCTCTACTCACTCCAGCCCAAAGATTTATTTATTATTATATATAAGTACACTGTAGCTGTCTTCAGACACCCAGAAGAGGCATCAGATCCCATTACAGATGGTGGTGAGCCACCATGTGGTTGCTGGGATTTGAACTCAGGAGCTCTGGAAGAGCAGTCAGTGCTCTTAACCGCTGAGCCATCTTGCCAGCCCTTGTTTTTGTTTTTTGAGGCAGGGTTTCTCTATGTAGCTTTACTTATCCTGGAACTCACTCTGTAAACTCAAGAGAGATCTTCCTAATCCTGCCTCCCAAGTGCTGGGATTAAAGGCATGCACCACCACTGCCCAGCTCAAACTCTTAACTCTTCTCCCTTCTGCCTCCATGCCATCATTGGTCACCTCTCACTTCCAAGTAGCCTATCAGAAAAGGCCATGTACTGATGTGCACTCACTTTGCGGCCCTGATCAGGACCTTGTTAGACACTTTTACCTGGACTCTCAGAAAGTAGTATGGAACCCATGTGCCAAGCTGACAAGGCCTAAGCTCCAACTTCAGCTCTAGTCATGCTAGCTGGATCTAGGAAAGGTGCCTCAATTTCTTCAGTTTTAAATGGACTGATGGTAGCTATATGTGGTGATAGCCATTTGTGATGTTATTCATGATAGTATTAAGTAACCCACTCTTCCCTGCATTCTGGAGTTTGTTCATTCTCCAAAATGCTTTCCTGACCGACGTACCATCTTTTCCCACACCATGTATATACATGTGTCATCTTCAGAATCACCCTCACACACATAGCTGAGGAGCAAGGCTATATCTTTTGGGGAAAGGTGTTCATTCTTTCTCTAGCCTGGAATGGCTCAGCATATCTGAAGTAAAGAGTGAGTTGGAGGGAAGGCATAGGCAAGGATAAGTACCTGGCCTGGAGTTCGAGAGAGCGCTGCTTTCCTGACACCAGGAAGGTCCGAGGCATGTTGAGGTTGGAGCTCTCCTTTAGCTAAGAGGAGGAGGAAAGGATCATGGTGAGGCCTAGAGCTCCACAGGGTCCTGCACATATGCACACATACACTGGGGACAAAGTAGGCACTTTCCTCCCAATACTTATGTCTCACTCCACATTTCCGATTCTTATGGTACTTACCTCCATGCCATCTACATCAATGCGTGCCCGCACGCTAAACTTCTGGCCAAGGAGCCGCAGCCTGGGCACGCAGTAAAGGAGGCGGTCGTTGAACTAGGAAGGAGAAGATTTGAGATGCATATACAGGGGCTTAGTGTGGATGGTGAGCCTCCTCACCCTCATACTACTGCTAAGGATGCAAGACAAAAGGATGCAAGGCAATAAATGGAGGAAAGACACATCAAGGTGTCAGGCAGTGGTGGCATAAGACTTTAAAGCCAGCACTTGGGAGGCAGAGGCAGGCAGATCTCTTGAGTTCGAGGCCAGTCTGGTCTACAGAGGGGGAGTCCCAGGACAGCCAGGCCTACACAGAGAGTCTCTGAGTCTCTGAGTCTCTCTCTCTCTCTCTCTCTCTCTCTCTCTCTCACACACACACACACACACACACACACACACACACACACACTCACAAAGCTATTTCAAACTGGATTCACCAATAATGAGGAAAGAACAAGGAAATGACAAGGAAATGTCATGGGAGTCACTTCTTAGTTGGTAACCTTGGCCAACTCATATGTAAATTGTAGTCACATAATGTACAAAAGCAAAAAATATTTCTAGCTCATATAATGAAAATACACCGAATGCTTGGAGGAAAGGACAGTTGGCTAGAAGTCTATTCTTGAATGACTGCCAGGTTATCTATGTAACAAGGGCATGCCCACCCACAAGCCCACACCTGGCACTTACTAATATGAGGTATCGATCTTGAGTGGTCCCATTCTTTGCTGACAGCTTAAGGATATGACCTTCTTTTATGAGCTCTTTGGTGGGACTGACAATGTCCTCCTCACCCCCTAGCAGCTCATAGACCTTCAGCAGCTTGTGCATTCGTTCCTGGCAGGAAGTAAAAGGTAAATCTTGGGGTGGGCACTGCTTCCCCTTACATGTCTTCAAGTCACAAGTCCCTCCCCCCACCAGTCCTAGGACAGAGCTATCACAGAGGGATGGCCAAGGAAGGACAGGACTAAGTAGGCCACTTACCATTTTACGGATGGCAGCATTAGAGTGTTCTGCCGCTGTGGCTATCAGCTCCAAAGACTCTACGGCACAGAGAAGTAAGATCAGATGGGAGTCGAACAGAGAGGAAGCTCTGCAGGACATCTCTACTCCATGAATATCTCTTTATGGCCTAACTACACTCTCTGCCTCTCAGCAGATGCCAACCTCAAAAGATGTTCATGACCACATTGTTTCAAATCAGAAACTGCCCAGAGTAACAACGCAGTAGCAGAAATATGGGATAGCCAATAAAATGTAGCTTGGTAAAATGATTGTGACCATTAACTGGCAGGAAAGATGGTCATGTTTGGACAGTTGTTTTTGGCTAGTGGGACTATGGATAGTTCTTGGGTTTATTTTGTTGTTGTTGTTTGGTTGTTTTGTTTTAGAGACAGAATCTTTCTATATTCCTGTGGGTGATCTCAAAATCCTGGGCTCAAGCCAAATCAAAAGAACAGCAGCAGCAGCAACAAATGATTAAAAGTAAAGAGGACTAAAGAGGACTGGGGATGCCCAGTTAGTGGAGTGTCCGTCTAGCATGTGTAAGGCCCGGGGGTCCATGCATAGCACCACAGAAACTAGGTGTGGTGATGCATGTCTATAACCCTAGTTCTCAGGAGGTAGAGATGGTAGAATCAGAAATTCAAGGTCATCCTTGGGTACACAGCCAGTTAGAGGTCAGCCTATGATACGTAGGTCCCCCATCTCAAAGGCCAACACATGCTCACACAAGAAAATGAAGATAAAGATAAGGCAGTAGTAGCTTCAGTAGTGAAACAAGGAGGAGTTGGGGAAATGTGGCTTAGTGCTAGAGCATTTGTGTTGTATGTTAGAGGCCCTGCATTCAATTCGAGTACACTAGGAAGGGAAGAAGGGAGAGACTCTATGGTTTGTCTTCCTAATTCTGACTAGAAACACATAGTCTATGCAAAAATATACTTCCATTGAAGTGTTGTTTTTTTTTTAATAACACTGTCAAACCTAAAACAAACATGTTCAACCATAGGAGCTCAGTTACACAATTTACAGCACAGTCATATAATAGAAAATCAATCTTTAACAATGATACTATGTAGGGTTTCTGATAATATGGGAAATGTTCAGTGTCTTAGGAAAAAGATACAAATTTGATATACCGTGATCTAATTCTTGCTAACACATACATCTAAAAAAACGTATGCTTAAACATTTATCATGGGGCGCAGGTCACAGGTGGTTTCTTGGCCCCCCCACTTCTGTCTTCTTTTCTGTCATTCTCACATTTCCTACAGTGACCAAGTGTCATAATGGAAAAAAAAATGAAGTAAGTCTCCATAAACATCCACATGTTAAACCATCCCTGCCTCTGCCTCTAGTCTAGCTGCAACTTCATGGTTCCCACTCGACACAGTGGATTCCATCCTCAGAACTTATGCCTGTACTGGAGAATCACATGTCCACAGGGATGGCAAAGGAGGCCTTGTTTCCTAAGACAAGCACATTCTGGCACTAAAGAGGATCCTGTGACCACTGCTTGAGCTCAGGTCTCCATATGCCTTTCAGGTGCTGGGCCTTTCTCCAACTCTCCTTCAACCCTGGCAGCCAGAGGGAGTTTTCTTGCACACAGCTTACTGTTTCCCGTCCGCTTAAATCTGTGAATGTTTCACTCTGCCAGCACAACAAAGACTCAGCTCTTTTGTCTAGCATTCAAAGCCCTTGGTGACTGGCTTCAATTGACCGCTGTGGCTTCCTCCATATGCACCTCCCTAAGCATGCCTTGTCTTGCTTCACTTGGCCAACTGCCATCCAGTCTTCTGGATTCGGTTTACCATGTCTAGCAGCCTTCCCTACACTCTAAGGATGAGTTAGGACACTGGCCTTGCTCCTTCTGCCTCACTAGTCATACATACTGCATGCTCGTCACTCACTGCAACTGAATTCCTGAGTACACAAGAAGTCTCCGAGGAAGGGGCTCAGTTCCCACTACCTTCCTCAGGGATCCCAAACAGATGCTTAGTATAAATTTTTGTTTGTTTGTTTGTTTGTTTTCCATGACAGGGTTTCTCTGTATAGCCCTGACTGTCCTGGAACTCACTCTGTAGAGCAGGCTGGCCTCGAACTCAGAAATCTGCCTGCCTCTGCCTCCCAAGTGCTGGGATTAAAGGCGTGTGCCACCACTGCCCGGCACTTAGTATAAATTAGCTCCTCTAATAAACAGAACCTCAGACAAGTTTATCAGGGTTAACAGCTAAGACTTGCCAAGTGGTAGTTGTACATGTCTTTAATCCCAACACTCAGGAGGCAGAGAAAGGCAGATCTCTATGAGTTCGAGACCAGCCTGCTCTACAGAGCTAGTTTAAGACAGTCAGGGATACAGAGAGAAACCCTGTCTTGTAAAACTTAAAAAAAAAAAATCACAAGCCAAAGATTCAGGTGATTATCTACCTGGAAGGTGGCATTGCTTTTTCTCCTATAGGTGCTGCATCTTTCACAACCCAGTAGAGCCCAAAGGGACAGAAAGTTGTTGAGTTAGGGGTACATAAACTTAGGCCTGCATACATGGTTAGGTTCAGGGTGGAAGCTGTATTTGCTGTCAGGACCTGTCTAGTGATGTACCATGCAGGAAACAGATTGACATTTCTGGGAATCCCAGGCTATGTTGAAAGTTTGTTGTGGGGATGTTAGCATAAAGTTAGAAGCTTTCGTGGGGCCTAAGCTAGGCTCGGCAGTCTGGGGTCTCAGTCTATGTTCAGTCTTGGGATAAGTGTAGGTAGGTAGCTACAGGCAGCAGTCCCAAGAAGGCAGATTGGGAAAGGAGTCTAGGCTCTGGAGCTTAGTCTGGGAGCAAAATGTAGGTGAGTCAGTCAGCAGAACCAGAAAGATGATTCAGTGGGGCTCAGCTTAAGGATTTTACTTTGAGTCATAAAATATAGGAAGCTCAGCATAGGATCTTGAGCTGGGTATCTCAGTGGGCAAATCTTCGCCAGCTCTCATTCAGAGGTCCTCCATCAAAGACTGAGGTAGGAAACCATCCTAGGAAGTTTATTTGTGTGGGTGGAGGTGTTCCCCTTTGGAGTCAATAAAGGGAATGCTGAGATCTGTTCTAGAGACTCGGATATGGTTGAGGCTAGTACAAAACTGGAAACTGACGTTAATAAACTCAACCTGGTGGCTAACTCAGTCTGGATGGCATTACCCAGAACATTTAGTCATCAAAAATAGCTAGTGTTTATTGAGTCTTTGCCACATGCCAGGTACTCTGCTAAAAGTTTTAACTGGATTATCTCATTTAGCTTCAAAACAATTCTATGAAGTAGACAACATTATCATTCCTAGTAAGCTTATAAGAAAACCAAGCCTAAAGTTGGGCAGCTTTCTGGAAAACACACATGGTTTTATATAGTATTGCTTGTTTTGTTTTTTGTTTTATCTTTCTTATTTTGTGTTTTCTAACACAGGGCTTCTCTATGTAGCCTTAGTTTCCTAGAACTCCCTAGGTAGACCTGGCTAGCCTCCAACTCAAAGATCCACCTGCCTCTGCTTCCCAAATGCTGGGATCAAAAGTGTGTGCCACTATGCCCAGCTGGGTTTAGGATTGTTTTATTTGAAGTACTAGAGATTTAACCTGGGGCCTCACACATACTAGGCAAGTTCTCTCCTGCTAACATGCCTACCCCTACTTTTTTCCTTATTAATTTGCCCACATCGGTCTTGGATTTGACTTGTACCCACCTAGCCCATTCTCCTGCCTTGGCCTCCAGAGTAGTTAAGATTATAGACACAGTATGTGGCCTAGAAGGCACTTTCTTCAGATTTAAGTGTTATGCCTTAAACTGGCCCCTCAGTGGGGTTCTCATTTGGGACAGGAACATGGTACTTAACATGCAGCTGTCTGTTTGCAGAGCTTGGTTATCAAATTTCTGGAGGTTTAGCTCTTTTCAAAGTCCAGGCTGGAGAGCAAAGTGCCCTTAGGTAAAGGGTTTGGGAAGTATGCAAGCACAGGACACAACTATTTGCTCCCCATTCCTATGGCTTGTATACTTTCTCTGTTTCTCCCCCCATTTGGGCTGCTTCTTCATCTCTTTTGCTGACTCCACCTTCCTTGTTAGGGAAGTGGTCTATTCAGGTAACCTAGGCCCAGTCAAGTAATAGGTCTGAACTCCGGTGACCCAATGGGCAGTTTCTACCTGCAAGGGAGAGAAG
>JADRCD010103712.1:2385-25922 GCA_019843815.1 Montemys delectorum | reverse complement strand
ATATATATATATATATATATATATATATTCATCTTTGAAATGAGAAATAATAGATATGAATTAAGATAACATTGTCTGACAAGGGTTGAATAAAGCACTCATCTATGGGTATAATAGTAAGTCATTAGAAGTTATCTTAATATTATGCCCATTTAGCAGAGTAATAGTTGTAGATTGTCTCATAGGTCCTATGAGCTGTATAACCACTGGTTCCTCTCACTGGTAAGCCAGATTTTTTTTTTCAGTAGATTACGTTTAACATGGAGACCCACAACTGGTGAAGGTACCAAGAATGAGAGACTATAGAATGCTCAGCCCTAAATGAGACCTCTCTAACCCATGGTGTCCTCCCAGAGCTCAGAGATCATTGCAGGAGGGGAAGTAGAAAGGCTGTAAGAACCAGAGGTGGTGAAAGACTTCGAGGAGACAGTGGCTGCTGCTCACAGCAGGGAAATTGCACGTATAAAATCACAGCAGTTGTGGCATCATGCACACGACATGTACAATGTCAAGACAGACAAAATCCCAGCACGGAGAGGGAAGGAGGACACAAAGTGCCACTCCTACCTAAGGAGCTCTTGGCAATTGAGAGTTTCTGGGAGAAGAAGAGTCTTTTGATATGATTGATGTCTTACTCAGCCATCATGATAGAAGAGTCCTCCTGCAGTAGATGGGAACAATTCAGAGACTTGTAACTGGGTAATTTTCAGAGAGTGAGATACCTTCAAACACTCGGTCCTAAATGGGATGCCTCCATCAAATCTCTCCCCTCGTAGCTTAGGGAACTTAGCAGAAGAGGAGGCAGAAAGACTGTAGGAGCCAGTGCGGATAGAGGACACTAAGGAAACAAGGCCTGTAGACACATCAGGGCTGACCTATATATAAAGTGACAGACACTGTGGCAGCACGTAAATGACCTGCACGGATCAAAGCCAGAAGGGGTCCCAGCACTGACAGTGGAAATAGACATACTCCCCCATCCCTAGCACAGAAACTACCACAATTGACAATTGTTCCAAAATGGAAAATTACTTTTTGTTCAATGGAATCTCATTGAGTATACAAACCACACTTAATGGCAGGCCGCATGCCATCTGTACACGGCAAACAGAAGAAAACAAACTCAGTGGTATTTGTGGAGGGTTGATTTTTACTCATATGATTTTTTTCTATGATTTTATTTTTAACTTTATAGGTCTTTTACTTACATATTCTCCAATTTTGTGTTTTTATTATGTGTGTGTACATGAATGCATGCACACTTGTATTTATGTATGTGTGTGTATGGCATATGTGTACATGTTTCTCCAACTTTATCTTTAAATCTTATGATTCTGTTTGTTTTGTCCTATTCTGATATGTTTGTTTGGTTACTTCTTTGTTTTGTTTTCTAATGAAGGAGATAAAGAAAAGGTACGATTTTGAGTGGGTGGGGAAGTGAGGGAGTTCTGAGAGGATTTGGGAGGAGGGGAAACAATGATCTGAATATATTGTATGAAAAATATATTTTTAACAAAAAATATTAAATAGCTTAGCTTGCAGTATGTTAACCATGCATCAGTGGAAGGTCACACATGCAAAAGCCTGTGAGCAGTACAAACTGTATTGGATTGGCTTAATCAAAAAGAAGACACAAAGCTGAGTAAGTAGGAAACAGGACTTGGATAAGGGAGGCTGAAGGAAAGGTGAATATGAGCAGAATATACTGTAAACAATTCTCAAAGATGAGTACTAGGAGTTATATTGAGAGCTAGTATATCCACAATTGTTGAGTTTCAGGACTCATGTGTAAATTTTAAAATATCTACTGAATATCTGCTTTTGTTGCATATCTTTTCAGATTGTAAGAATAGAGTACAATATAAAACAAAGACATATCTACTCTCATGTAGTTCATTTTGTAGTAGTCAACCAGCCTGAAGTTAATATTAGACTCAATAATTTACCAGTTGTGTGATCTTAGAAAATTTATAAAATCTTAGTATCTAGTCTTTGTTCACCTCACCTACAAAATGTAATTTTCACCTATATTATTGGGATATCATGAGAATGTAATAAAAAGTATAAAGTAATATACCCAAATATCTAGCACCTAATAAAATTTTCATTAAATGTCCTTTGCCTTGCTATTATTATTGCGTATTTTTAAAAACACTAGCTTTTGTTTTGTTTTGGTTTTCGAGACAGGGTTTCTCTGTGTAGCCCTGGCTGTCCTGGAATTCACTCTGTAGACCAGGCTGGCCTCGAACTCAGAAATATGCCTGCTTCTGCCTGCTCAGCCCATTTGTGGTGTGTGTGTGTATTTGAATTCGGGGCTGACCATTTGTACTTCCTTGGAGTTGGGAAGAAACTATTTCTCCAGCTTTTAGCCTTCTTTTGTTGTCTGTAGTCCTTTGTCTAGAGTTTAGACCCTATTGATCTGCTGGGATAAAAGGCATGTGCCACCACTGCCTGGCAATCACCCACATTTTTATTGAGAATAATCCTTCATTACCAAAATATCTCACAAGATTTGAGATATGAATGAACTTTTTCTTTTTTATTACATCTATCTATCTACTTAATGTATGAATTGTGTATGTGTATACATGCATATGCCTGCCACAGTACACATGTAGACATTTGGGCACAAATTTGCAAGAGGTGATTCTATAATTTACCAGCTTGTGAATCAATTAATCTGCTAGGTTTGCAGTATACCAAAAAAAAAAAAAAGCATTTAATCATTTCAATCTGATAAAACAAAAGATACTTGCTTAATTTACCTTAGGATCCTTAAGCTTCATTCTACACAGTGAACCAAGAGCATTAGGTTTTATGTTTTTAAGTTAAAATATAATTGTATCATTGCTCCTCCACTCCCCCACTCCTTTCTCCTTCCAATCTTCCTTGTGTGTCTCCTATTCTTTCTTGCATTAGTATCCTCTTTTTAAATTATTACTGTAATGCTGCATGTGTGTATTTGTGTGTGTGTATACCTTAATATATAAATACAATATTTGTGGGGTGTGTGGGAGTGTGTGTGGGGGGGTGTGTGCATGCGCACGCGTGTGTGTATTTGAATTCAGGGTTGACCAGTTGTACTTCCTTGGAGTTGAGAAGAAACTATTTCTCCTGCTTTCAGTCTTCTTTTGTTGTCTGTAGTCCTTTGTCTAGAGTTTAGACCCTATAAGATTTCCCTGTCTGACCAAAGGAGCTGAAGGGTTTCCAGCCCCTTAGGACGAACAACAATATGAACTAACTAGTACCCTCAGAGCTCCCAGGGACTCAACTACCAACCAAGGACTATACATGGTGGGACTAATGGCTCCGGCAGCATGTGTATAGTAGAGGATTGCAAAGTCGATCATCAATGGGAGGAGATGACCTTGGCCCTGTGAAGGTTCTGTGCCCCAGTGTAGGGGAATGCCAGGGCCAATAAGTGGGAGAGGGTGAGGTGGCAGACATGGGGAGGAGGGAGGCAATAGGGGTTTGTTCTTGTTGGGTTTTTTGTTTGTTTGTTTGTTTGTTTGTTTGTTTTGGAGGGGAAACTGGGAAAGGAGAAATCATATGACATGTAAATAAAGAAAATATCTAATAAAAAATAAAATAAAAAAATAGATTTCCCTTTCTACTTTAGCATGTCTACTGATGCTGACCTTGTTCAGGTCTTGTTTAGACAGACATAGTATTGATGTGTCATAGGTAAAGCTTCTCTGTGGTTTCTTATAAACACAAGCAAAGCATTGTAAAAGGAGCAAAGGCATCCTGCAAATCAGTATGTTAATGTTTTCTTATATGCCTCTGACATAAGAAACCTTAAAACTGGAATATGCTTCATGTGTTCGGCTGATATGTAATCAGAGAAATATTAACATTCAGGACAGATATTTCTTCTCACAGAATAATTTATCTGAAAAGACCACAATACTAATGAAGATCATAAAATATTGCTATTTGAGAATGTATTAATCGGGTCAGATTTAAACTTCACAAAAGTAAGAATTCTATAGGAATGCAGAAACATTTACTACTTAAAATTATAAAACAAGAACAACTTAAAATTATAAATGACACAAGAATAGAAGTTTATCAATATTTGGCAGGTGAGATATGCAGGAGGACAGAGGTTATCTGAATATTTGGAATAAAGAATAAGAAACAAATCCTCCTGGATGTAACTATTAGTAGAGGAATAAAATTATTTACCTCACTTCATTTTCAAACTTATAATACTAATAAGTTCAAAAAATTTTATATAATTACCTTTTATGAGTATTTATTCTAAACTGGAATAATACAAAACAATATTGAAATGAAAACACCTTTCCACAATAAGTTCTAGATATTTTCTTAGCAGAGAAGAAAATGGGCCTGACTCAAAGTACTCTTTTCTTTTCTTTTTATATGTGTTTTTTGAACCATTAGATTGAATATATATTTCTCTGAAGACAGTTAACAAAATCCCAAAATGCATATGGAAAGATGTATAAACATAGAAATGCAACTAAAAACCACATTAATAAAACTATTATCAAAACAGAAGCTAAAGGGTCTAGAAAAATGGCTCAGTAGTTAAAAGCACTTGCTGCTCTTCCAGAGAACCAAAACCCACAGCAGGCAGCTCACACCCACCCATCTGTAACTTAGTTCTAGGAGTTGAGAAGTGCTCTTTTGACCTCTGCAAGCACCAGGCATGTGCCTGGTGCCTGTACACTCATACAGGTAAAACAAACACACACATAAAGTAAAATAAGTAAAAATGAAAAATAAAAATAAACCACAATAATAAGCATTGAAGAGATAATAAAAAAAAACATGTAAAAATTGAAATCTTTGTACACTGTTAGTGTGACTTAAAACTATAAGCTTCTATGGAAAAGTGACATGGAAGTTTCTCAGAAAAAAAATAAGTATCATACAATCCTATAATGCTTCCTTTGGGTATATATGCAAGTCAGCGAAAACCAGACATTAAAGAGATGCTAGTTCTTTTGTTTTCACAGAAGGACTATTCCAAATAGCCAAGAAAGAGAAGTACCCTAAGTATTGATAAGGGAGTGATCAGATAAAGAAAATGTGATTTATACATACAGTGGAATACTATTTGGCTTTAAGAAGGAAGAACATGCTGTCACATGCTGCAAAATTAATGACTCTTAAAGAAGTCACAAGTGAAATGATCCAGTCATGAAAATATAAATACTGTATATTTCCTCAATGGTAAAGCAGTTAAAATCATAGAAATAACCAGGGGAATGATGGGGGCTGGGGAAACAAGTTGTTTAATTGGCAAATAATGTTTCAGATTTTAGAGGAAACTTATTCTAGAAACTTCTCACAAAGTACTTAACACTAGTAAACTACATAATTTGAAAAGTTTAAGATGAAAAATTTATGTCATGTTATTTAGATTTTTATCACCAAACTATACTTAATCACTTTAAAAATAGGTAACTAAATTTCACTATCCTATTCAATTGTAGTTTAGGTCTACTCATAATTTTTTTAAATCAACTTCACTTTTACTAGAAGGAAGGGGAACCTTTTTCTCTGGGAAAAATAAGTGATCCAAATGCTTATAGCTATGGTAATGTAGGCTTCGATGTGTCTTATAAGAATGTTTACAAGATATAAAAGAGAAAAACTATTGGTTATTTATGTATCTGTTGTTTAAAAGCTGTAGATTTCTGCCTGTTTCCTGTAGAATCTTAAGTGCCATATTAAATCACATTATTTAATGCTAACAGATACCTTCAGAATTATGTAGTATAAGGGCTTAAAAGAGTTCATTTTCATCCTTTTATAGATGATTTTAAAATCCATACGGGAGTATTTATGACATTCCCATTTACCACTACTGGGTCTCATCAGTCTTGAAGATTTTTTTCCCAATTTCCTTATGTTCCCATTTCCTTTGATAATATCTTACTTTCCTTTTTAAAATTTGAACTTGAATATTAAAACAGATGCAAAAAGAAGCAGTACTTACACATAAACTCTTGAACTGCATTTTCATCATTTGCTCTGTGGCAGAAAAGAAACCCAATTGTATGAAATTGATAACAACATTTTAGTATATCCTCAGGACCTGAGGGAAAAAGCAATGTGTGTAGACAGATGATCTGATTTTATGAGCACATAGCTGAAGTCTAGTACTGTGCATTTGTCTTTATGCTCCTACTTTTTTTCAAGGACTATGAAAACACATTAGGTACCAGTTTCACTTTCCACAATGACCTGCAAAGCTAATGACAATACACACCATTTATATTGCTGTTTCTCAGGATACACATCACAGTATAGATTGCTTTTAGCATAGACTCTTAGGCTGGGCTTGTTTGTTAATAAGAAAACAAGAACCTTAGTATACAAACTTATTTTATTATCTACTCTCACTGAGGACTGTGATTTGGATTCCACTCAAACATGAATTAGTTTAAATGCCTCTCTGCTGTGACTGCTGAATTTATTCATTAAGATGTAATATTTTACTTATGAAACTGCATTTGGAAATTCTTTGGTGTACATCAGATGGAATTACAGTGCTCAGGGATATTGATTATTGCTTGTAATTGCCATCATAATAGCCAACAATTCTCTCTCTTTCTTCTACCTCTTAATGATATACCAAACTAAATCAATATCTAGCATATTGGGCCACTTACATTGTCTTGAAAATCCAATTGTTGTTCTTCATAAATATGCAAAAGATTGAAGAATTTTTATCTTCAAACATTAGGTAAAAAGGTCTGTACTCCTGGGTTTTCCCTTTAGCTCATAAAAGTATATCAGAAAGATGCTATATAGGATTAGTTATATGTCTGTGACACTTTATCACCTCAAAATAGTCACAAGGTAGAGGTGGGAAGCTAGTAAGTTTGTACTACTGAATTGCTCATAAATTGCTACATTTCTTACACATTAGTAAATTTAATGGCCAATGAGGAAAATTCTGGCTAGGAGAGGTCTCCGGGCATGGAAGAGATCTGCATCTTTAAGTCACAGTTTATTTAAATGCCTGAAAGAGGAAGTACAATTACACGAAACCAAAACAATGGTATGGGTCACTTATTCAATAAAATATACTTTCTCTTTTTGCTATTTATATACCATGTCTCCATTCTTCTATTATTGAGATAAATTAGCTATCTTTTAGAAATAGCACTATTTCTTTTATCTCCTGAAAGATAGCTTGTCCTGGGACATTTGCCTATTCATTCAAAATAATCTGTCTTTAAAAGAGGCTGTAAGAAACATATAGCATGCAAAAGAAGGTGCAAGAGATGGCTCAGAGAATAGAGTACTTGTCATGCACGTAGGACTACCAGAATTTAGATCATAAGTATCTTAGGTGGAATTTCTAATGTTGTACTAAAATACTATTATGAAGAAGCAACTTGGAGATATGAAGGTTTATTTCATTTTATACTTCCACCTCATAGTCCATTATTGAGAGAAGTCAGGGCAAGAACTGAGGCAGAAGCATAGACGAATGCTACTTACTGGCTTGTTCACCATGGCTTGCACATCCTGCTTTCTTATACCTTCCAAGACCACCAGCCCAGGGTTGGTATGGCCCAGAATGGTCTGGTAACTCCCATATCCATCATTAATTAAGAAATTTCTGTATAGACTTCCCTCTAGGCCAATATTATGGAGATATTTTCTCAATTGTGCTTCTCTCTTCTCAGATGACTCTATCTTGTGTCATGGTGAAAAACAGCAAAACTGACCCCTTGTTAACTTGACACAGAAACATGCTGCTTATTAATCCATGGCCTTTCTTCCCTTATTCATCTCTAAGATCTCATATTAATATCAATATCATAGTATAAATCATTCTAAAACCCCGCAGTCTTTAAAATATTCAGTGTCTTTAAAATATCCAAATATCTTAAAATATCCAGTCTCTCTAAAGCCCCAAACTTTCTTTACAAGTTCAAAGTCTCTCAAGTGTGAGCTTTCTAATTTTGTGGGGTGGGAGATGTTAACCAGGGCAAAACTAAAGTCCAACAGTGTAAACTTCAGTGTCATATATCAGCGAATCATGATCTTCCAGGCCCCAAGAGGATTCATTTCTCCATTCTGCTGTTGACAGCACACAGCTTGCTGGAGGCTGAAGCCAGCTTTCCTCTACACTGTCCTTGGCAGTCATCCCATGATATTGACATTTCCAATATGCTGGGGTCTTCATGAAAACTGAGGCTTCTTCACCTTCACCAATGGCCTCCCAGTGCCAAGCCCCACTACTTTCCATGACCCTTTCATGCCTTCAAAACCAGTACACTCTAGGAAATGTACACAATACCTGGTTCAGCTGCCAGCTCAGGGTACAGCTTTGGCCATCTCTAGACTAGCTACTGTTTGCTGGCCCTGGGGAAACACTTCCAGAGAAATGATACTGGTCTCTTAATCACAGCATATTCTTATGACCCAGCTGACAAGCCTCAATTGTTCCAGTAAAACAAAGGTTCCAATCTAGTAGTTGTAGTCTCTTGGTAATCACAGCCAATTCTTCAGCTCCAGCAGACCAGAATCTCAGAGTATTAATTAAAAATAGCACATTAAAGGTCCCGGAAGAATATTTATTGCCTCTGAAACCCCATGAGACAAGCTTATACTATCTGCATTGCTCAAAAATCTTTCCTTCCAAGAACCCACAGCCAAGAATCCACTGAGTCAATGTCTTCTCCAGCCTAAAGTTCAAATGCTACCATAGTCTTCCTCAAAATGCATGGCCATATTTGTCACGGGAATAACTCCCAGCTTGGTATGGATTTTTGTCTTAACAAGGGTTTCTATTGCTGTGCTGAAAATAACATGACCAAATGCAACTTTCTCCTCATACTTTTATCAGTGAGGAAGCTCATGGTAGAACCTGAGGGAGAAAACAAAGTAGAAGCCCTGGAGGAAAACATTTACCACTTGGTCCCCTTGCGTGTCCATCATCCTTTCTTATACCATCTAGGACCACTAGTGCAGAGTGGACTAGACACTCCCACATCCATCATCAATCAAAATATCCCATAGACTTGTCTACAGGCCAGTATGATGGAGGCAGTTTTTAACTGAGACTCCCTCTTTCCAGATGATGTCAGCTTGGGTCAAGTTAACAAAAGAACAAAGCAGCACAAAGACATACAAAAGAATACACATACATCCTGTAACATGAATTGAACAGATAGTGTTTCTTTATTGAGTCAGTTAACACAGGTTATTAGACCATGATGCTTTTTAGAGAGGATTAGTGTCACTGACAACATCAGATAATAGAAGTATACTACCTGATATCAGTTTCATCCACAATATTAACTAGCTATTACTTAAGTAATTCACCTTTATTCTTTAGGTCCCAGTTATTTTCATTGAAAAATAAGTACATTGGGCTACTCAATGTTTTATAAGGAAGTTCCTTCCAAGGTGCCATTCTCACATTCGTCTCATTAAGTCAAAGGGAAAGGTAATAAAGCTCTGTTGAAAGTCTACATGGCTAATTCAGCACACAGTGTGCTTCTTCTGTACTTTAACAGACTGACATTAAAATCTTAATGTTTTTCAGGAGCTACATAAACCCAATACACTTATTGTCTCATAGAAATGGCTCCAGAGTTCAAAATTGTGCATCCATCACCAATTATTGGTAATAGAACCATGGACCCGGTTTCTGCTTCTCTTTGTTCGGTTTTCTAATCTGTAAAAGGGACAGAGACATTGCAATAAGCTTAATAGGAATATAAAGTGGTATAATACTTTGTTAGTGTTATAAAAATTATCAGTTTTCACTTGTACTCAAGTTTTGTCATCTGTAGAGTAAGATAATAATACCAACGTCAAACACATACAAAGATCAAACTAATACAGTTACAAAAACTAACTTGGGACCTGACCTCTTTAGATAAATAGGAGACTAGAAAATTTACCAAATACCAACCTTTTAATTTTAGCTACTAAGCTGATGTGAGATCAAAAACATTTTTCATTAAAAAACTATCCATACTTTCTAAAAATAAGTTACTGTTTTATCTATGAATATCATACCTTTTTATTTAAAAAAATGATGTTTTATGTTTTGAAGCCTGGCTTCTTTCCCTTAGTACTATATGTAAATGCTTTTCTTAGTGAATCAATATGTTTATAGCATAATTTGTAATGCCTGTGAATCATGTGCTTTTAAAATTACTTAATGAAATACCAATTATTAGGGATATGAGTAGGTTATTTTGGCTATTATAAATATCACTGTAATGAATAAGTTTTAAAATAAATTGTAATAAACATCATTTCTGAGGAAAAATTCCTATAAGCATAATTATCATGTAAACAAATATATATTTAAAATATCTTGGTAGATAATATTAAATTGCCCTCTAGAAGGACACAGAAATCTCAATATCATTCAGAAACCCAACCTTCTAGAAGAAAACAGTTAACCTCCATGATACTGAAGCAACATTGCCTGTTGTCTACCTTCTTCATCAACTGGCATGTAGAGCTGTTGGAGTTCTTTAAATGCACATGTTTCTTTGCCTTTCAATGTGGAAGCTGGAAAGGAAACTTATATGTTTGGGCATATGTTACAAGGTGATGTTGATTTTTCACTTACTGAGAGGTTTTATACTATCCATTCAAATGCAACACCAGGATGTGCTTTGTTTAGCAGTGCATTTTACTGCCATAGAGGGCACAATAGGGTGCTTAAGATTCAGGACTTTGAAGCCTAGATACACTGTATGGTGATTCTAGCTCTGTCACTTGGGTGGTGAGGGAAACAAGCTGCTTGATCTATGTTTGCCTTCTCATTCTTAAATGTTCAATGCAGAAGATAGCATAGCCTGTTTCACACAAGTAAAAAAAAATGAATGTAGTAATGAATACACAATAGAACCCATGGCACTTAGCACCTACAAAGGGTAGATTATGGGGAAAATACATATACTTTCTTTTCTCACGTCCTTACTTATGAATATACCACTACTCTTTATGAAGTTCCAGTTATAATAATGATGAGCAACCTGTTATCACCCTGTAAGACTATAATATAATAGGACCATTAGTCCATTTGTATAAAGTTCCACATCAGGCATAGGAATATATGGTGACAAACTGTAGAATTGAGTTTGTCTCTGGGAATGAAAGTAGAAATTTGCTTCAAAAAAAATAAGTGAGAATTCCTGGAGTTATAAAACTGTTTCACATTTGGATATAAAGAGTGTGTTGCATGAGTGATTGCATTTATCAAATCTCAGCAAAGATAACACTGATAAATAGAATGTTCTAATTAGCAAAATGTGGAAGTACAATGCAGTCTGCTCTTCAGAGCCATGATTAATAAATGAGAAAGGTGTAGCAAATATCAAATCTGGAAGAGCAACATTTACTTGTCAGCAAAAAAGGAAGGAAGGAAGGAAGGAAGGAAGGAAGGAAGGAAGGAAGGAAGGAAGGAAGGAAGGAGAGAGTGAGGGGGATCAGAGTGATACAGAAGAGGAGGAGGAGAAAGAAATGGCAAAGATACCACAGAAAATTCAGTTAACTCTGAATTCTATGAAAATTTTATCCAACCCTTTTTTGTATTCAACAGACCATAGCATGGTAGTTTGAAATCAGTAGTGTTTGTGGGATTGTAGCAATTTGCTCTGGTGTTTATAGGAAAACTTTTCTGTTTTCCCCTATTAGGCATTTCTTGTTCAAACACGGATCTGGTTCTTCTGCTATCTTCAGTGCAGCCAGTCAGAACTACCCTCTGACTTCCAATACTGTCTACTCACCACCGCCCAGGCCGCTGCCTCGAAGCACCTTTTCCCGACCTGCCTTCACTTTTAACAAACCATACAGATGCTGCAACTGGAAGTGCACAGCCTTGAGCGCCACTGCAATCACAGTGACTTTGGCCTTGTTACTAGCCTATGTAATTGGTAAGCCCTTTATTCTATGTATCAGGTTTCTTTTTTAACCTGCTTGTTTTGTTTGCAGTGAGGTAGGAATTCACTCTCAATGCTGGGATGCACAAGTTTGTAGCATAGCTAACTGCTGTAATAACAAATGGATTTTTAGTTTGGCTCCCCGCCCCCATCCCTAACCTTAAGTACTGTTGTTGGTGTGGATGGAGCACTCTTTGAGAAGAAATGTTTGTATACTAACACAGTCTTATTGATTGCGGTTACAGTAGTTAGCCATGTTCCTTTCAGTTAAATGGTCGTGATGGTTTTCTCATTAAGAGTCATAAGTATTAATCTACAACAGCTTCTCAAATTATAGGTGCATAGTAATATGACTACTGGATCTTCAGGTACTAATTTCATTAAATAAATACTTATTTGAGAGCTTTCATAAAATTTAGTGCACAGTGTCTTCCCAAAGATTCATAGAAACCAAACCATACAACCTTATTTTCTCAAGAAAGTAGGAAAGTGAGTGGTTCTTGAGCTTGGGAGCGTAATTGTATTCGGTCTTTTAAGGGAAAAAATGTTCTTCAGTCACTCTGATTAAAGTCACCCACACTTAATAGAAAACTGTATTGATTTTTCTGGATGGCATTTTATTTTGACTGAGTATTAATTTCTGTGCTTCAGTGGTTCTGCCAGTTTAAAATGTAAATACTGTAAGATACTTGCTTTTTGAAAACCCTATTCCAAGAATAGATAGAATATCCTGATCAAAATATCAATCTAGGTATGTCATTAGCAACTTTTTTTTCAGATTTAACCTGAAATTCCATTTCTCAACTGAACAGAATTATTCACTAAGATATAACAAATATGATTCTGAGAAGTGAATAGAAAAGATTTAAATTTTCTCATAACTGTAAATAACAAAGCATGCTTGGTTGGTTCCTATTTTTCAAAGTGTTAACAGATCCAAGACTTCCCATATCCAGTTTTTCTAGGAGCTATAAAACAAGAGGATGTAAGCAAATAGACAGATAACTTTTGAAGAACTATTACTATTATGTCAGCAATAAAGAGACATGGCCTCTGATGGCCTCCATGATTCTTGCTTAGAAATTCCCATTAAACAATCTATAGTCTATTAAACATGGATCACAAATATTTCTTGTATATCATGTTTCACCCAATGCTTGCATTGTATGTTTATTTAGTTTACAATGACCTGTAATGAGAGATACTTTTGATGGAAGGATAAGGACGAATTTCAATTCTAGTAAATTTTATCATGAACTCATTCACAATAAAAAATAAAATAGGGACCAGAAAGAAGGCTTAGCATGAAGAGACATCAGAGTTAAATGTCCTGAACCCATTTTGTGAGAGGAGAGAACTTTACCCTACAAGTTGTCCTACTACCTCCACATACATAACATGACACATGTGTCTACACACAAACACAATAAATACATGTTAAAAGAAAAGATACAAATAAGCAGTAATCTGAGATGTTCCAGTATCATAAAAACCCTTTAAAATGTTCTTGTTGAATTATGAAATCAGCTTTGTGTTATACATGTTAGTTTCTGTTCATTTTACTATATAGAAGTACTGATGGCTTTTACATGTAAGATAAAACCCCTAGTACAAATAAATTCAGATCACTTGAGAATGTTTTAATGAGTTCACATTATGTTTAAGTCTATATTTCTATTTAAATTTATATGATATAAGATATCATACTTTGCCAAAAATTTTATTATATAATCTAAGACTCAGTACGTTTACATTTTTCATTTTGTTAGTAGTCACTTTAGTTAGTGATATTTTATATAGAATATTATTTTAACATAACAGAAGGTAAGGCACTACAATAGTTGTGAGCATAGATTTTAAATTTTCTGCTACTTACTATACCTCTTGCCATGAGTGAATCATTTAATCTGTTCAGGCATCTATTTACTCATGGATTATGAGGAGACATAAATTAATGAATAAAAATGAAAGTACTTGAAACAGGAAATATATGTAGGGAGAAGTTATAATGGTAAAATATTAATACAATTCTAATTTTCACTTGTTATTTTTATTCCTGGATCCAAATAGTTAAGTATATTGCTCATTGTTCATTTATGTCTAATGACAGGGCAAACTCATAAAACATGTTTTTTAACATTAGCTCTCACTTCCTTTTTAGCACACAAGTAAATGTTCTAGTTTACTAAATAAACCGACCTGGCTGTTTTATGTTATGTCTTGCAATGGTATGTAGAACTAAGTGCTTTGATTGGTTAAGAGCTTTCTTTGGAAATATTTACTGTAGTGTTTTCTAATTTCACCCAAAATGCTAACCTAGTACAGAGAATGGGTTCAAAAGGAGATTTCTTACAATAAACGTTGTGACTTTCTTCTTGACCTTCAATAAATTAGGGAATACATCTGCCTAGAGCTGGGTGTCATATAGCTCAATGGTGGCATGCTTGCCTAGCCTAGCATGTTTGAGACCTTAGGTTCAAAATCAAGTACAAAAAAAAAAAAAAAACCTGTCTTCCTGGATTTATCTGACTACTTCCCTATTGCTGACCATCTCAGGAAAGTAACGTAAGAATTCATAAACACACATTCAGGTGAAAGATGCCACATAAGAACTATATTATATAAGATGATTTTTAAATGGCTTTCTGTGGTTGGAATAAAACACTATTATACTTCAAAATATGAAACCATTTCACCCTCCACTCTTTTGGGGCCTGTAAGAGTTGTCTTTTTTTTTTTTTCAATCCCTTTTGCATTTGCTGTATAACACAAGAAAATCTTTCACTGAAACTATTACTGCTTTCTGTTTCCCGTGCAAATTCCTTTCTGCTATTTCATTTTCCTCTATTATCCATTATACATAACCTTTACATACTAATGACTGTATGCTGGGTTGCCCTCAATCCACCAGGGAAAATCACATCAATATCAATGGGACATCAATAGGTGTTCTATGCATAATGCCTCTGTAAGTGGTCATTGGAAAGCAGTAGAAATCGAGTATGTGAAAAGCCAGAGTTGAGGTGTTCAGTCAAGCAGCTGTAGCCTCACATCTACCTACTACACCTCTTAAGTCAGCAAGAAAATAATTCCTTTGAATAAGTTTTGAACTCATAAAATTTGGTAAAGAGAGCTATGGAGAGCTACTGATAATATGAAGATATCATGGAAAGGTTATTGTCAGGACTTTCTCATAAATCTGAAATATTTTCTATCTGAATCAAAAAATATGTCCTTATGCTTCATCCTCTCTGATATTTTGGCATCAGTGATGTATCAGTGCCAGTCAGAAGCACATTTGCTTGAATTTACAAATAAGCCATACGAAGTAGTAGTCAGGAAGACAGATGACCATATGCAAGGCATGAAGAGAAGGCGAGGTTAAGGTACTACATCAATGGCTTGAAGGGCACAAACACAGTTTCCCTGCAATCTATGATGTTTTGATCAAATTTCTACAGAGTCAGCAATTTCAATAAGCAAGAATAGAAACTCACAGGCATTAGGAAATCATGAATACATTGTAACAGGGATCAAATGGGGGGCTGCACTGAACAAATCGGGGAAAACATTTCTAGCTTTCAGACCCAGTATCATCAGTTAAAGACATGGATGATTCTTTTGATTTTGCCATGAAATAAGTAATGAGTCATGCCACTTTTAAGAGATTCAGCTAGTGTCCAAACTGTAGCTATTAAAACATTAAATTCTATAAATGATGCCATGACACATTGTATAGCCCAAGTGTGAAATGTTACTCAGATGGATATTAACAATATAGAATTAGGAAAGGGTAAACTCTTCAGTTCATTTCTGTTAACTATATTTATGAGTAAAACTATTCTAGAGAGTCAAAGACCTACTTCAGATTTTTCTTCACAGCAAAATTTGAATAACACCCTGTTTTAGTGCTTTCTTTTGCCTCCTTTATACTTGCCCAAATTACCCTAATTTCTATGACCATTATTATGGTGCAATAAGAACATGATGAGGGGGCTGGAGAGATGGCTCAATAGTTAAGAGCACCGACTGCTCTTCCAGAGATCCTGAGTTCAATTCCCAGCAACCACATGGTAGCTCCCAACTACCTGTAATGGGGATCTGACGCCCTCTTCAGGCATGTCTGAAGACAGTGACAGTGTACTCATATACATAAAATAGATCTTTTTTTTAAAAAAAAAAAAAAAAGAACAAGATGAAAATAATGGAGTCATAAAGACTGAAATGTGAGAGTGAGAAATTTCTGGGCCCAAATTTCTGTACCTCACTAGAAGGAAGCAATTAAATGGGACATGGGATTTCCTAGTTTTATAAAAATCCAAGATCCTCTATTGTTTAAATGGAGAAGCTTTCCCATGAAATTTAAACATAAAATGATCCCTTGTGTAATATTTTTAAATATTTTATGTTTACCGAAATCTCTTTTAATACTAGCCAATTCATTGATATATCTGCTTAAACTTATCTGGAAAATGGAAATATGGATAATATACTCATAAGGATTTCCTTTATAATTAAATGAGTCATAGCATGCAAAACACCCATGATAATGCTTAGAAGTTCTGCACAAAGATTGGTTATTACTACTGGGGAAACTGGATTCTTATGAGCGTTATGAATTTGAACTGACGTTTGTATAGTGAACATTAATTTATCCTAACCTGACATGTTCTTGTTTCCTTTCTTTCCTAAGTCTTCTAAAACATTAAATATCTGTCACACAGGAACAATTTTATTCATGTATTTGTGTGTTTGTGTGTATTTGTGTTCATGTTTGTGTGTGCATGTATAAAAAGTACATGTTAAGTAATGTACTTCCATTATTTCACGTGGAAGGATACATAGTCACCCCACTAAGAATTTCTTAGGCTAAAGAGAAACTTAAAATTGGACTCTGTGACAGAGATAAGTACCCACCAGAGGGCATAATAAAAGAGGTGTGGATAGTGGTTTGGAAATTTAGAAATTTTGGGGGCTTAAGAAATTTTACCATGGCAAAAGTCAATTAGGGCAAATTCAGATGAAATATTTCTCAAGAAATATATTGAGTTCAAACAATTTCACCCCATCTAGATATACACATACACACATACATAAACACACACACACACACACACACACACTCACACATATGGAATGTGGATATTTTTAGACCTATATCATATACATTGCTAAGATACCATTCTCTGAGATGAATCATAATGAACTATATTAGGGCAATAGCTTTTAAACAGATGACATGCTAAAGCATTTTACACTTCAGAAATGAGACTACATTTTCATATAGAGCATCTAGAACAGGAAGTGTCTAACATCACCATGCAAATATCAGATTTATTGCAGTTAACACTAAGAGGTGGTATCTTACAAAGTGAGCTTATCCATTTGGGCTTCTGCTCTATTCCTTCTATAGTGAGGTAAATACACATGCGTATCAGAGAAGACAAATATATTAGAATACCTGAAAAAGCAGGAAAAATAAAGGATACAGGAGTCCTATAGAAAGTAAGGGTGATAAATAGGAGCAGATCATGAGAGCAATTAGTTCAAAAGCAAATGGGAATTTAGAGGTTTTTAGTTAAGTCAAGAAAGTTGTTTTAAAAGATTTACACTAGAAAATCACCTAATGAACCTACTAAAGTTTGATTTGGCAGATAAGATGAAAGTTGAGATCATGAAGACAAATAAAAAAGTACAATATTAATGCATGTGAATCATAGTGAGAGCATAAACTTCTGGGAGTGAAGAGAGTGGAACTAAGAAGTATTTAGAAGATAAAACATTTAAAATATGCAATAGGAAAGCTGGATTAGATTAGGTTGTAAAACATGGAGGAAAGACATAGAAGATAAATACAAATGATCATAAAAGACTATTATACAAATGTGTGCCAATAAATTGAATATTGTAGAAGAAACAGATAAGTTCCTTGATAAATACGACCTACCAGTACTGAATTATGAGTCACAGAATATCTTGACAGACCAGTGTTGAATATGAAGGCTGTGTTAGTAGTAATCTTCTCTCACAAAGTGAAGCCTAAGACTAAGCAGCTTTATGGCTAAACTCTACAAAATATTTGAAGAAGAAATTGTGGAGAGTCTTCTTATAGCATTTAAAAATTTATGAGGAAAAATGCTTAGAATTCCACTCCAGTCCAACATCATGCTACTACCAAAGCCAAGCACTGAAACTAAAAAGGAAAGCAAGATTATTAATGGGAAAAGGCAGATGAGAATCATAATAAAATATCTGCTTACTCCAATTAGGATTATTGCTATCAAAGACTGGAGAAAACAAGTACTTGTGAGGATGTAGGAATAAAGAACCCTTACACATTGTTAAACCACTATGGAAACTAATGTAGAAGGACCTCAAAGCCCTGAACAGTGGCATCCAATTCCACTACATCTGGTTATATACCAGGAGAAATTAAATCGGTAAGTCTCTGATACCAGGAAAGCAAGAGCCTCCCAGGACCCAACAGGGATGAGATTAGCTGGAATGCCCAACAAAGGGGAAGGAGAACCTGTAGAGACCATATCCAGAAGTTAGGCAAGGTCCCCAATTGGGGTCAACGACTCATCTCCATATTTTTAACCCAGAATTTCTCCTGTTTAAAGGAAATACAGGGATAAAGTGTGAAGTAGAGAGTGAAGGAAAGGCCACCCAGAGACTGCCCCACCTGGGGATCTATTCCAAATCCAGACACTACTGTAGATGCCAAGAAGTGCTTACTGACAGGAGCCTTATATAGCTGTCTCTGGAGAGGATTTGCCAGAGCCTGATAAGTACAGATGTAGATGCTCACAACCATTGGACTGAACAAGGGGACTTCAATGGAAGAATTAGGGGAAAGACTGAAAGAGCTAAAGAGGTTTACAACCCCATAGGAAGAACAACAAAATCAACCAGCCAGACCTCCCTCCCCCCAGAGCTCCCAGGGACTAATCCACCAACCAAAAAGTACATGGAGGGACCCATGGTTCCAGCTGTATAGTAGCAGAGGATGGCCTTATATAGCATCAATGAGAGGAGAGGCTTTTGGTCCTGTGAGGGCTTGATGCCCCAGTGTAGGGGAATGCCAGGGCGATGAGGTGGAGGGGGGGGGGTGGGGGGGTAGGAGACACCCTCATAGAATCAGGGGGAGGGGGAAGAGATTGGGGGTTTGGAGAGGGGAAACTAGGAAAGGTTTATTTATATTTGAAATGTAAATAAAGAAAATATCCAATAAAAAAGAAATATTTGTTCCATTCTGACTGAATGGATAAAATGTTACATGTAGAAAATGAAGTGCTATTCATCCATAAAAAGAAGAAATTATATTATTTGCAACAAATGAGTGATCCTAGAGCATATTTTACTAAACAAAATAAGAAATATCAGAAAGATGCATACTGGGTGGACTCATTCATGTGTAATATTGAGTGGTATCAAGAGTAAAATGTGGAATGTTGTTATCAAGGCATGCAGTGAATGAAGAGAGGGTTGTAGATATGTTGTTCACAGTATACAAAATTTTATGAGTAAGATAGGAGGAATAAATTTGGCAATATTATACAACAAATTTAAAAACACATTGTACACATGAAAATGCAAATGTGCCAATCCATCACCACAAAAACGATAAATATGTGAGATAATGTATATGCTAAGTAGCTACATTGAGTAATTCTAGGGGGACAATCATATCGTGCACCATAAAAATTTCCATCCTCTTTTTTTCTTAAAGAAGACAACATAAAGAAGAATGTTCAGGGTGAAAAGAGAGATAGATATAAAGACATCTAGTATATTATTTATCTGGTACTAGATAGATATAAAGACACCTAGTATATCATTTATCTGGTACTGAATAATTGGAAATACCTACTTTAAGAGATGCCAAGATCCTAGGAAAAGAATAAGAGGTAAATGAAGATGAAATCTGATACTCCAGGGAACACTGATATTTCAGAGGGCTTAAAAGTGAATCTGATAAGTTGACTAAGAAGAAGCAACCTGAAAGATTGAACGAAAGCTATTAAATACTGTACATGGATGGAATTATGGTTCTCCCCAGGTGGTCTAAGGATCACCAGAACCTTTAGGATCTCTATCAGAATTCCTGTCAGGAATCTATAAACTAAAATCATTTTCACTGTGATAAAATCAAGTATTTATCCTTCTCAACAAAATTCTCTTAGTAGGCAGTGTCATTTTCCAGAAACCATCTGCCATGTAACACTGCAAAAGTTCATGGAGAAATGGATATGGGGATGTAACTTTCTTTTATAAGCCAGCCATTAATGATTTTCAAATGTGTAGAGCAATTACAGTCTTCTCATTAATTGTATGATTTTTCAAATTTATTTATTTACTTTACATCCCAATCACAGCTTTCCCTCCTTTCTCTCCTTCCAGTCCATTCCTCTCATCTCCCACCCCACCCCCCATTCTCTCCTCCCATTTTCTGAAGTAAAACAGAAGCCTCCCCTGGACATCAACCCTCCTTGGCATATCAAGTTTCAGTAGGAATAAACACATCCTCTCTAGGGCAGCCCCGTTAGGGGAAAGGTGTCCAAAGTCAGGGAACAAATCAGACGCAGCCCCTGCTCCAGCTGTGAGTAGTCCAACATGCAAAGCAGCTGCACATCTGTTACATATATGCAAGGGGCCTATGTCTCTACCATGCATGCTCTTTGGTTGGTGGTTCAGTCTCTGTGAGTCTCTATGGGCCTAGGTTAGTTGATTCTGTAGGTCTTCTTGTGCTATCCTTGACCCATCTTGTTCCTTCAATCCTTCCTCCTGCTCTTCCACAAGAATCCCTGAGCTCCAACTCATGTTTGGCTGTGGGTCTCTGCATCAGTTTCCATCAGCTTCTGGGTGAAGCCTCTGAGAGGACAGTTATGTTAGTTTTCTGTCTGCAAGTATAGGAGTATATCATTAATAGTGTCTTTCTCTCTCCTGCCATGGGTCTCAGTCTGTTCCATCTTTAACCCTGCACATCTGGTAGGCAAGGTAATTGTGGTTCCAAGGTTTTGTGGCTGAGTTGTTGTATCCATCCCACCATTAGGAGTCTTGCCTGGTTATAGGAGGTGGCCGTTTCAGGTTCTATATCCCCTACTGCTATGAGTCTTAGCTAGGGTCACTCTCATAGTTTCCTGGGAGTTTCTCTTGTCCTAGGTTTCTAGTTCGTTCCAAAGATGTCCCCACCACCAATGAAGTTCTCTCTCTCCATTCTCTCTGATCTTCTAAAAAATGTAATTGTCATAAAGTATGATCTTTATGTTAAATGTAACGGTTTATATTTATTGTTCAACAAGTCAATAAACACTTTAAAATTATCAGTTAGAGTGTCTAATACAATAAACATCAACAGACATAATAGATCAGTGAATGTTCCTTAGCCTTTTCAGTAAGTTTTCAGAGCCATAATTGCTTCTGACACTAAAATATTTGTAAAAAAAAAAAAAAAAAAAAAAAAGCCATAATAAATAAAAGAAGTTCCAGAAGTGTGATTAAAGGACTAGATGGGTTTTTTTTTTTTAGTGTTTGTACCAATATAGATAGGTTTAAACGACAAATACAAGAAGAAGAAAAACAGCTTAATAATATGATAAATGTTGGTGATAATGCTTTTTAAGCAATCAGACTAAGGGCAACCTTAGTGGGAAGTAACGTACGAGAGGAAGCCTATATCAGAGTCTTAGGTATAAGACTTGAGGTGCCAGATGTGGTTACCCAATTTAATTTAGACTTTATTAAAACACAACATTAAAACATTTTCCGTATGACTCATTTGTTTTGTAAAGGAATGAACTTTGGCTCCATCTAACTTTACAATGTAGTCTTTCTTGAATGCAGCATTAAATATTGTTGTATTGATGTGCACAAAGCAGTTAAATAACAATACTACCTGGAAATCCATATCACAGTATGGATTTTAAAGAATTCCTCTCTTAGTTCCTTCATTTCTGTCTATACGACAATAATGAATAAGTTAAGAGGGAGCCAGATGACCTACTGGGATTTTTTTCTGATTAAAATCTCATCAGCGTATTGCTAATCTGGTTATTGCAGACATTATAAAACATGTTGTAGCTGTCTTTTAAAGAAATTGACTACCCTGAGAGTTCCTAATGATTGGCTTTACAGTTACCAGCTACTGGTTTGAATGTGACAACAGAAAAATTTAACGGCTAGCAAATAGATATAACTTTGTACTTTGTAAAGAACATTTGATTCTATTTCCTTTCTTTCTCATCAAGGGAACCTGATGTGCAGATCAAATAATGTAGACACTACAGGTTAGCATATGTGCATAGAACCGAGAAGGGGGTAGTGCAGCTCTCAGAAAAACTAGTTGTATAACTGCCAAAAATCAATACAAAGGTAGTTTTGACAGCAAGCATTCTGTGCTGCCGTCCAGCCTGTTTCAAAAGACATAGACTCTGCACAGCAATAGTAAAATCAAATAGCTTATCTGTTGTTGTTGCAGACAAGGCTCTTATTCCAGTTTTTTTGCTTGCTTCATTTAAGGAATAACCTTGATTCTCTTTAATCTTGGAAGTTAGATTTCAATTAAACATATATATTAGCATGTCAAATAACAACAGTACATAGTTGTTTTTTTTCCTGTACACAATATACCTGAAAATACTTTAAAGAAGTAAGTCATAGAAATGTTGGGATTAGGTCAAAAATGTCAAATAGAAAAACATAGAAAGGATTTCTTTATTCAAAGGAAGAAACCAAGTTAATATTAATTTTATAATGTATAAAAAGTAGGTGATGGAGAGATGCCAACTGTCAAGAAACTAGAGCCACTTTCTGACTCTTTCTGGGAGCTCAAGATATGAAATTGAGGACATGTGGGTCATGTAGAACGAAATTCCAGATTTCCCTGGGTCTTCTAGTAGAAGCTGTGATCAACTATGCTGATAATACAGAAACCAAAAAAATTGTGTATAATCTCTGTGAAGGGACTCAAGGGATGCCTGAGCAGAATTCCTGCTGCTGGTGTCAGCAACATGGTGATGTTAAGAAAGGCAAACCAGAAGTAAGAAAAAAGATCCATCCAGCAGTGGTAATTTGACAACAAAAGTTACACTGAAGAAAAGATGGGGTGTTTCTTTGTTTTGAGGATGAGCCAGGGGTCACAGTAACCAATAAAGGTGAGATGAAAGATTCTTCTATCACAGGTCCAGTTGCAAAGGAGTGTGCAGACTTGGGGCCAAGACTGTATCCAATGCAGACAGAATTGTATGATTCTCCAATTTATTTGTAAAGTATATTCATCAAAAGGCCTTTGCTTCCTTCACAGGCTGCTCTGAGGCCCCTGGCACATATGTAGAAGAGGACTGCTTTGTCTGGCCTCAGAGGGAGAGGATGAACCTAATCCTGTAGAGACTTGATGCCCTAGGGAAGTGAAATGCAGGGGACAGTGGGAAGTGGGGAACACACACTCAGAGGTGAAGGGCAGGGAGATGGGGTGAAGAACTCTGGGAGGGGGACCGGGTTGGGGGGACAACACTTGGGATGTAAAAAAACAAAATAATTAATTTAAAAAAATATGCACAGCCTATTGACAAAAAACATTAAGAACAGAAGGAAAGAAGGAAGGAAGGAAAGAAGGAACGAAAGAAAGAAGGAAGG
>JADRCD010103711.1:0-17141 GCA_019843815.1 Montemys delectorum | reverse complement strand
AAAGAGAAAGGATAGAGCCAGAGAGATGAGTCAGCAGTTAAGAACACTGGTTGCTATTCTAGAAGACCTAGGTTTGCTTCCTACCACCCATATGGTGGCTCACAACTGTCTGTAGCTCCAATTCCAGGGGATCCAATACCCTCTTCTGGCCTCTATGGACACCAAGTACACATGTAATCCATAGGCATATATGCAGCTAAAACATCCATATACAAAAAATAAAATAAAAGGAAAGAATTCTTCCAAATTCATTTTACAAACCAATATCCTGAATGAACATACATGCAAATAGCCTACATTAACTATGTTAAAACTTAATTCAGTGACATATTGAAAATAGTTTTGTTTCAAGGATGCGAATATGGTTCAACATGCAGAAATCAATAAATATAATATAGCAAGGAGAGTTAAAACAACTACATTAACATCGCAATAGATGTAGATAAAGACTTTTAGTAAAATTCAACATCCTTTCATGTAAAATAACCCTGAAGAAACTAGGTATAATAGAATAAATCACAGAATAAATGCTATATATAATAAAGCTATAGACAATAACATACAAAATAGGGGGAAATTGAAAGCAACCTTTTCCTATAGAAAGGGTTTCCATTATCTCTAACTTTATTTAATATAGTACTTTAAAAGTTAGGCAGAGAAATCAGCAAGAGAAAGAAATAAAATGAATACAAATAGGAAAGCAGAAATAAAATTATTCCTGTTTATAAATAAGATCCTATACTTACAAAAGCCTAAAGCCCCACTGAAAGCATTAGAACTGATAAAGTCAGCATAGTAGCAGGATACAAAATTAACATATAACAATTAGTCGATTTTCTATATTCTAATAAGCTCATTAAAGAAATAAATGAGAAAAAATAATAGCCTCAAAAAATAAAATGCCTATGAATATTCCTAACTAAGGTGGAAAAAAAAAGACTTTTCAATGAAAATTATGGAACACTGAAGAAGAAATTGAAGACATTAGGAAATGAAAAGAAGACTTTCCATGCTCATAGATCTGTAGAATACTGATAAAAATAACATTACTGCTTAAAATTCATATAGAAGACCTCGAATAGCCAAAGCAGCATTGAGCATAATTAATGGAATACAACAAAGGGCCCAGAAGTAAATCACACAGCTACAGTCACCTGAGTTTTGATACAGATGCCCTGAACTTTTTGTTGTAGGTGTGGCTGGAGATCAAACTGAGAATTAGTTCTCCACTGCCCAAATCCTAGTCCCTGAGGTCTAGTATTAAAACCTGTTTTTGTGGTATGTATGTATGTATGTATATATGTATGTATATATTTTTGAGTTTTTGAGATAGGCTGTCACTTTGTAGCCTGGGCTGGCCTTGAACTTATTTCCCTGCTTCTGCTTCACTCTTTCTGTTTGTGTATACATGCACTGTTCAGGATGGAAACTAAGGCCTAGTACATTCTGAGTAAGTGGTCTATCACTGAGCCATATCCTCAACTCCAAACCAAGTCTTTTTATAGAAGTGCTTTCCTTAGCTCAGTAATTCTTAACTACGGTTGCGGTTGTACATTAAAATCACCTGGTTAGCTTTGTAAACTGATTCCTGCTCAGACTCTATTTTCAGAAAATCTACTTTAAGTGTGCTAGACTTGTTTTTTTTAAGTTCTCCAGGTAATTCTAATGTACAATTGGACTCAAAAGCTCATAGCTTAAATGAAAGTTTGTGTATGGTGCTGAGGACCTTGGGGTTTTTGCACATGTTAGGCAAGTGCACTCTACCACTTAAGACAGCCTCCTAGTCCCTATATCACATCACTTAATATTCTAAACATTTCATGATACAATGGAGAAAATATTTATAATTAATTACAGAAGTGTTACATTTAAAGTTAATGAAAGTTGCTGATAATTAGTTTCTTATAGTTAGGTGACAAGTAAAGTTGAAAAAAATTTTTTTAAAAAAAAATCTATATACTACCTTGTAAACATTTTTGTATTTCACAGGCTTGTTTCTGGCAAGGATCCTTTTGTGGCATATCCAGAAAACTAAAACAAAAAAAATTATAGTTTTTCTTTTTTAGTTTTAGTCATAAAGACTTTGTAGCCTATCTACATGGAATTTTCTTCTCGGGCAAGTAGAATGACCTTAACAATAGCTGGAAAAAATAAATGCACTAAAAATACTCTTTCTTCACTGATAGGATGAATCAACTATATTTTTATATCACCACCTCATTAGTATGGAAGATATAGATTTTCATGAAAAAAATTCAGTCTAATTATCTTGAATATTATAAACCAATGTTGGAATGACACCACAGTTTTAAAAGTCTGGCTCAATGCCTGGCTCTATGATTCACAAAAGAATCCCTGTAGTAAATGATTAAACTCCTTGAAAGATTCTTTTCTTTCACTATTCATGCCAATGGGAATTATACGTACCTCAAAGAACTGATGGAAGGACTAAACATAATAAAATATATAAAGTGCACAGAACAGTAACTGGAAAGCAATAAGAACTCAATACATGGTGGCTATTATACCCAAGTGCTTTTTGTTAAGTAAGGTCTTATTATGTTTTTTAGGCTGGCATCAAACTCCTGGGGCCAAGTGTTCTTCCTGTCTTAGTCTTACAATTAGCTGGAATTATAGACATACATCATTGGTCTGGGCCCAAGACTTATTTTAAAAAGCAAAAGCTTACTTCAATGTACATAAACTGTCATATTTTAATCCAGGAAATTCTTCACAAGTAGTATAAACACTTTCCCAGGAATTAGCAATGTTAGTTGCTATTACCTCTTGAGAAAGGTGCCAATTAAAGTTAACATTATCTTTTGAGTTCATATGGATGCCAAATATATAAAATATTATAATTAAAGAAATAATTTAGATTCACAAAATTTTGATGAGAAACTTGTAAAAACAATTCAAAGATGCAGTTTCAGAAAGAAGAAAGGTATAGAAGCCTTTGCAGCTAATTTCATCAATACAAATAACCTTTTTCTCCCAGAACTCCTTAAGTTCTCAGTAGATCCAAAATAAGTCAGTACTGGGATGGGAAACACTAGAACAAAACCTCAGATATTTACAGGATGGAATAAGAAAAAGCAGGTGAATTTGCTGCAGGGGAAATAAGCGACAAATACACGTTGATGCTGCAAAAGCTGCTCTCTTCTCTCTAAATCAGTACCAAGTCCTTGGTGATGAGGGCATCTGTTCTGCAGCATGTTCTGATTTTTGTGGGGTTCACCAGATCTTAGGTTCAGCCGATGAAGTCCATCAAAGGTTCTATGGCAGTTCCCAAAGGAGTCAATTTAAAGTTACATATCCTGACTAAATGCTTTTGTTGGCTTGATTTCTGCCCTGTGTAACCCTTTCTCTGTAGTGTCACTGGCAATGTTCTTCATGGCCCTTCCTAAACATATTCTTGAGCAGTTATTCAAACTAATCCTCCTCCTACCCCCCAGGCCTAAGGGTGGGAGCACAGCAGTGGTAAATGAAGTGATTGCCATGTAATGAATAGAACAGAGGAGCGTATCTTCCTAGAAATCCAGCACCTGAAAAAAAAATCATTCAAATCACTACAACTGAATAGAGTGTAAACAAAGAAGGGAAAGGAGGAGGGAAAATAGAAATACATACCAGGTTAATCATCAGGCAAAAGTTTAAGGAGTAGTTCCTGTACTCCCCTGACCTGTCAGAAAAAGGAAATTATATATAAAGTACTCTGTTGTAAGAACTCCAGTACAGGGAAAATGATTGTGTAACATGTGTACCATTAAATGATGCTGAATCTGCCACAAGCGAGAGTTGTTATCCATGTAGCGCTCCTCTGGGTAGAGTTGCCACATGAGAGGTAGTTGGGAGGTAAGAAGGTGACTTGGCTTAGTTGCGTCACCTAAAGGAACCTGAACTTGCTGGACTCGGGCCTTTAGGAAACTTGTCTCCTAATAGGAATGATCAAAAATAAAACCAAAAACATCAGAATATTCAGACTTGATAGAAGCCAGGTTATTTGAAAGCAAAATTTTTAAAAAATTTAAAATAAAAGCAGTTACCTCTTCCACCACAGCTACCCACGTACGCTGATATTCGTCTCGGTAGATTCCTTCTTGGTGAACCCAGAGGTGATCGGGTGGAGCCCCCACATCCTCTCTTGCCATTCTGGGCTTTGGGTTCCAATTCTAGCCCTGCTTTTCTCCACCTAAGCCTGCAGCATCCGCGCACAGGACACAGGTGTGACTTTTGAGGTTTGGATGAACTCACTAGTGAGCAAGGTGACCTGGGACTAGCAACCACAAACCAGAACCAGACCTCATACATATCTATTTGTACAACCTAAACACATCAAATGGCATCTTAAGCTTTTTGAAAATAAAACTGAAGTGACACTTAAGCAAAGCCTAGGTAATGCTAACTTTCTATGGCAAAACACTCAAGAATTCTCTAAGTAAGTTCTGTGGGGAGATGAGAACTGCAGGAGCCTGGGCACTGGTCTCTCTCTCTCTCTCTCTCTCTCTCTCTCTCTCTCTCTCTCTCTCTTTCTCGTTTACAAAACAGTATTCAAAGGTAGTGTGTTAGCATTACAAATGCACAGAAGTATACCTAAAGACACAATTTTATTTTACAAATTAGAAGATCAAAAATATCTCTCTTACAATATCTTACAATATCTCACAATTCTCAGAGTTTTGAGTGGCAAGGAAACTCCATAATAGTCCTCTGCCCAGCTTTGGATCTCGTAACTTCACATGCATTTTTCATGAATAGAATCTTGTAGAACCCAGTCATAGCATCATGATGCAGATTCACTGTATTTCTACCTTTACTGAGCACACACACATTAGTGGGTATCTGCCCCATGATAGAGACCCTATCATTACCAATAAGTAACTTTTAGTGGGAAAGGAAAGGAAGCATAGTTTGGGAGATGGTTAGAACCTTCAAAATAATACTGTCCAGACCAAACCTGATGTCAATCATGATGTGCAATGAGAAGAAGGCAGAAATAAAGGAATTAAGCTAAACCTAATCCTTTATTTTTTTCAGGGATGCCATCCTGAATTTGATTTTTCCTTAACACTGTTTTTCTGCCTATGCCCTAAAAGGAAATTAGGAATAAAAATTGTTGTCACAAAATGGGTATGTTGGTGCATGCCTGTAATTCCAGCATGCCAGAAGCTGAGCAAGGTTCAGCCCAGTCTGGGATACATAGAAAGTTCGGCTAATTTCTAGGTTAACTACGTAAGGAGATAAGAAAGCCTTACCTCAAAAAAAAAAAAAAAAAAGAAAAAAGAAAGAAAGAAAGAAAAGAAAAGAGAAAAAGAATAGAAAAGATAGAAAAGAAAAAGAATATAGTGACTAATAAATAGGTATCATAGTTATCCATTTATTCTCTGAGTGATTATGACTTTGAATATCTCACATGTTCCCCCTTTCACCTGGACTACTCTCATTTCCAACTTATTTATGATAGAATCCTTTTTCTAGAACCAAACCCTCCTTTCTATATGGCAATATCACCTCTTCTGTACAGTCAAAAGTTATGAGTTATCTTGAATTTCTTTTCATTCAGTTGTTACAGTTTATGCAACCAATTCTAGCAATATCATTATTACCATTGTATTCAACCCCAAATTTCTTTCAGATACCAAGGCTGTCTCAAGCTGCATACTTTTGCTGTTCCATGAGTCTCTAACTATAAACTTTGTAATTTTTTTTTCATTTAGCAAATACAAATGCTCTGCCTTTCTTCTAGAGCTTTAGAAATATCATCCCCAGCAAATTCTAATATAAAAATAAAATGAGTGCACACACACACACACACACACACACACGGAACATTTTGAAAGGAGGATCCCACTGTTAAAGGCTTCAAGACCATCTCAATTGCATAGATATAGATAGGTCCTAGCAACAACCAACATGTTGACATTTAAATTTCTTTTGAATCAAAACAAAACTTTATTGGTCATACTGACATTGAAAGGAAATAATTCCAGTAGAAGAGAAGGCAGATAGCATGTAATATTCTGAATTACTATGAGGCACTACAAAATCTTCTTAGAAGAAAGGCATTATAGTGTGCTGCTATGACCTCCAAAGGGTAACAGGTTAGGCACTGACAATATGAGCCTGGGAACAACACTTAGCACATTAACCTGGATTTATGTGTCCTATCATTAAGAGGGCAAATTGGCCCAGAGGCAATTCCAGTGATCAAGGGTCTAATAAGGCACCACATAACTATGAAACCATCGACACCCTCAGTAGAGAAATGCAAAGGCTTAGCAAAAGGCATCCAGATCAAAGTCTATAAAAAATCACATGTTGGATGAATGAAACATCATTTCTATAAATGTAATTCTTAGAACACTTTCCCAACATTTTCCTTGGTCAAATAAGTTTGGGAATATTGGAGATTATAAAAGCACATTAGCATAGTAAAAACTCCAACCAATTTTACTGTACAGAGATTTTATATAGTTTTAACATTTCCCAAATTTATTTGACTAGAGAACATTTTTTTTGCATCTGGTATTTGATCACAAATCTCAAGATTCCTCCAACTAAGGAATATCTTAATCTCAGGATAAATTTAGTTACAAGGTACAATACAATACATGGAATATAACCTATGCAATTTAACTTAAAATACTATCAGTTTCAAATACAAATATACCCAAAATGTTTGTATAACTTTACAGCTATCACAACCACTAAAAGAGATTTCCTCCATAAAAGCTGCCTTCATTCCAAAAGCTATGTTGACTTAGACAGATTATTTTTAGATACTTTGTAAATTAGGTTCTAAATGAATGATGGAATACAGAAGAACTTTCTTTGGTTGTAATTAAATAGAACCATCATTTTTCCTTTACAGAAAAAAATGATTTTATATATTTTTCTTTAAAAGAGTATGATTTGCTTTAATTTTGAGGTATTTAAATTTTTTAAATACCATCAATAAGTTGAATGTCCTAATTATTTCAAGTTATTTAATAACATCATCCAATTATAATTTCAGTTGGCAAAGAACACAGGCCCAGGTATCAGACAACCTAATTTTTCTCTACTTCATTCTCTCTGAGGTGTAAAATTATGAACACATTGATGGCAATGATACTTATTAAACACTTCTCATATGTTTTAATTTATTAAACACTTCTCATATGTTTTAATATATGTTTAGGTACATTGACTCATTTGATCTTCACAGTCTTCATGGGATGCTATGAATCAGGGATTAGTATTATTCCCACTTAAAGGTGATGAATGTAAGGCACAAAGAAGTTAGGTAACTAGTCCACTAGTTCACACAGCTAGAGGCTGCAGAGCCTGATTCCCATTGATGCAGTTTATACACACTACATATGTAAATTCTTAGTAGAGTCTTTAGTCCATAATAAGCTTGCTATAAATATTAATCATTATTTCTTTCTCCAGTCAAATGTTTGGAGCTATGATAGTTAGCACGAACACTCTAGAATATGAGACTGACTAAAATCAGCAAACAAAAGTATTTTTCTTCTTGAAGGTGACTAAACAAATTGATAAACTAAAAATATCCCTTAAGCAAATATAATAAGATGAGCAGTCCATGCTGCCCCATCTAGGCAGGACATGTTAGCTATGAACAGTAACTGAAAATAACATATGATATAAAGCTGAAACTTAGAGAGAAAATATAGATAGGTCCAATTACACCCCTGCAATTTCTCCAATCTTTATCATTATAAAACTTAATCATGAAAAGATATGGACTAACCATTAGGCAAAAACAGAGGCTGTTCGCATATATATTGTACCACAGTGCTCTGGACTTGGGACAGTATTTGTAGGGAGGCTTGGGTTGGAATTGACTTGGGAGAAAAGAGCAAAGCATCAACACCTCTTCAAGTAACACTTTGAATACAATTCCCTTTCCAGTACTGCCATATCTGCCTGGCTTCAGAACTACAAAAGGAATTTTAAAAAACAAATTGAAACAAAAGCATATGAGATGTGGAGGCTGTGTGGAATATATTTTGCATTCATTTATAATCAGTACTAAACCCCTTGTGTAACTGGTAAACTTGTAAATTTTAAGGAAGATTTGTATATTTATCCCTCAGTTCATTGGCATATTTTGAAAATAAAATTAGTTTTATATAAGTTAACCATGTCTGACACCAAGGAAAAGATCAGAGGAAATCTGTAATTTCCTAGAATTAGTTCTTTGATGTAATACATTCAAACTTGAACAATAAAGTCCCTCAATCCTTTTCTTCCTGTATCAGACAAATATATTATCTAAAAGCTTTTGTAAAAAGTAGCAGCAAGCAAACTGAGTTACTTTTTCAGATACAGTAAAACACTGTTTCTGTCAAAGGTTACTCACATGAATAAAATGTTTCTTGGACTAATTATTCCGCCTCCAGCACAGCTAGGCTAAAACTTCAGGTCCCCCACCCCGAGACACTCAAGCAGGGATCGCGATGTGAGCCTAGGACGAACCAAGGGGCAGTCCGAGCCGAGGTCACTAGAACTGAAGGTAGGAGGTTCAGGCCAGCAGCCGGAAGTGGTCCAAGGGCTGTGAGTTGGAAATAAAACAAAATAAAATAAAACCTTAACTGTTTTAGGACCGACTTTCAAAAAAGGCCCTTATTCGCGGCGATGTCGCCTTAAAGAGCTGTCCGTGACGCATGTAGGCCGCGCCGGGCTCTCATCAGCGGGCGGGCAAAATGGGCGCCAGCACTATGAAGGCGTCTGCCCTGGCGGCCTGGAGCTACTCACAGCCCAAGTCCGCTCCAGCGGGGGAGCGCCGCCTCCTGCAGCCCAGCTAGCTGCCCAGCCCGCCACATAGACCTCCTCCAGCTACCACCCAACGTCCTACTGCTTTGCTAGCCAAGACCAACCCGAGCTTCTCCCAGGTGCTGCTAGGCGGTTACCGCCTATGAGCCCCAGGCTCCGCCCCTGTGGAACCCGCGCAGCTAGGCCAGGGCTGGGCGGAGCTTCAAGCGCAGGACTAGTAAGGTTGCGTCTGAGCGCCCGGTTGGACAAGCTGCTGTGCGCCCTTGGCGGACGTGAGTGGAAAGAAGATGGCGGTGCAGGTGGTGCAAGCTGTGCAGGCGGTTCACCTTGAGTCTGACGCTTTCCTAGTTTGTCTCAACCATGCTCTGAGCACAGAAAAGGAGGAGGTGATGGGTCTATGTATAGGGGAGGTAAGTCGACGAACTTGGCTGAAATCCTGCTGATCAGTACCCAGTGGTCCTTGAGGCGGCTAGGAGGCCATAGAACGTGATTTGGACCCTTTGAGTTTTTTAATGCTGTCGCGAGGTACTTTTCCTCAGGCGCTCTGATCCATGCCTATGTTCCTGTAAACCCTCAGCGCTCTGCATGAACTCTGGGGATGGGAGTTATCATACCAGTGATTAAAACCAGGCCAGAAACACGTTCTTGTATGAGTTATCGAGGTATTAGAAAACAAGTAACCCACGGTTACAGCCTTGTGTCTTGCCACCAGTTTTTCCTATGAGAAGCAGAGCTATCTATCAGTAAAGCATTTTTAAAAGAACAGCAAAGAACTCAAAACAGAAGGGTTTCATGGACTCCAAAGTCTCTGTTGTGGTTAGATGTTACAGATATTTGAAAGTAGATGAGAAAGTACAGTGTAGCTTTAAAGTACTCAGAACAAGTTCTCCAGTCTTTCATACTGTTGTGTGTGAACATATGGCCTAATTTTCATGTAAATCTGCATCCCTATAACTAAATAAATGTGTCATTTTCTGCTCTTTCCTACTCTAGTTGAATGATGACATAAGGTAAGACTATATTTATTTACATATTATAATCTCTAAACTGATTCTTAGTGAAGAATTACAGCAGTTTTGGTAACAGTATTTACATGTTTTATCTTAATATTAACAGTATAGAGATGCCTCACTATAATATGAGTTCTACCGTGATCCTAAAGATTCATTTTAACCTTATATCATAGCATAATTTTTATTTAAAATATATATATGCTCCTTTGTGGAAAATCTGGCTGAAGGAACCAACATCATAAGTGAATTTGTAAACATTCTTAAACATAGAATTTTGTTGGAGCTCTAGGAGCCTAATTGATTACTGCATTGATTAGTTAAATGTATAGAACTTGGTTGACTGGAATAAAGGCAGCTTGTTACAAATGACTATCAATATACTTGACATTTGGTTCTATTGCATTCCATTTTCTTGCTTTATGTGTTTTATATTCTCTCTTCCCTGAAACACCAGGGATAGGCCACTTACTTTCTTGTGGCAGATAATGCCTACATATTGAGAGGCTTTTCCCTTGTTGACCCATCACCCATCTAAATTATCAGTGGATTTCTGTCCCAACCCTATGAACCCTACAGATCCTAGAGGTACCCAGTAGCTTGAAAGCTTCAGAGATGATAAAACCTTTGGGTCTATATTGTTTAAACTGCAAAGTATAGCTTATTGTTTATCAAGCCTCCTCCTTAAAACCTGGAATCTATTCTGTTCCTCTTCCTCCTTCTTCTGTTTTAGCTAAGGTTACATTGCAAAAACTGTTTATCTTATTTTTCCTTGACTCCTTTTTCTATTCTAAACCCCAACTCTTTTCTAATCTATCTCCAATAGGAGTGACTCCAAATTTACATATACTGGAACTGAAGTGCGTATAGTCGCAGAAAAGGTATGTATGATAAAATTCTGCATGATCAAAATTTATGTTTGGGGAGAAATTTCAGCAGTCTGTTTCATGACTTAAGCCAGGATATTTATCCACTTTGTAATTATGCGGCATAGTTTTTTTCCATACTAAAATCAGATGAAAAATCTCATTAGAATGGGACCTAGTTAGTTTCTGTGCTTTGTAGGAACCTGATCAACATTATTCTTTTCCCCTTGCAGTTGCTGCCTGTTTTCAAGCCTAAGTCCTAAGACTTTGAAATTTGGTTCATATTTCTTGTTACCTGTTTACCCAATCCTCAGTAGTCTATTTATACTTTGTATAGGCAATCTATCCATGATGTTGTGATAGGCCACTCTGGCTTTTCTCCTGAGTGTTCACTCCTACCTCAGTTTTCCTGCCATTCTCTAGGCAAATTGTACAAAACTAGTTAGATTTTCCTTCAATATATTAGAGCCCAAGGAGTCTGTAAAATACAGTAAAAGTAATTATTTCTTATCCTGCTCCAAGCTACTAGGCAAAGCATCTACTTACTTACTATCTTTATTTGCTATATACAAATTCCTTCACTATAACCTCTAAGCTTTCTTTCTTCCTGTATTAAAGTTTTCTGGAGGAACAGAAGCAATAGAATTGAAATCTCTTTTTCACAGAAGGGAATTGATAGGATTTATTACCCAGTTGGGGCCTGGGTGGTCCAAAGTTGGCTGTCTGCTTGTTGGAGAGTGGGATAATTCCATACAAGCTAGATCAAAAAGCTGAAAGCCTCAGCTCAAGGATAATTACTGCAGCCTCACTGCATGCCTGGAAACTCCCAGGAGTTTAGCTGGTATGCATCTTCAATGGATGGCTGAAGGCTATGGAGTCTGGTGGCTGTGGGTGATGGATACAGTGCTACATGCACTAGCTCAGGAAGGATGGAGCTAGCCTGCCCTTGCATGTTTGCTCTTCTCTTTCTTTAATTCAACCTGAACTCCCAGACTATTGCATGGAGAATCCATATCCAGGGGAAGAGACTCTCCTGCAAATCAGTCCTCTTTGAAAATGCTGGAACAGGCACACCAGCAGTAAGAGTCCCTAATCTTACTCTAGAAACTACTCAACCCAACCAAATTGACAACCTAGATTTACCATAACATTTCTCCTATGCATTAGGCTACAAATAATATACTTAAGTCACTCTCAATTTTAAAAAGGAACAAAAACCTACATATTAATTTTATACATCCCTTTGGTCACTACTCTTTTGTAAACTTTTTCCCCTTGATTTAGCATGTTTGTATGCTAATATTTATAACTCTTATTAGCAGCTTATAAAAATCCAATCTGATGATAAACTATTTTTACTGTTTTTCCAATAATACAATTTTGTAATACCTTAATAAACTCACTCTAAGCTGAAAATATCATATACCCAAGTGTATAATAAACCTAAAGTACCAAACACTAATCCTAGCACACTATGTATAATTAGTTGTTTATCCTCATGATTGCATAGCTCACTAAAAACTGCTCAGATTTTCAAAAATGTATTAGGCTACATGTTTATCACCAGCCCAGGAGAAGATTCAAATTTAAAGGACAATTTCTATCAAATGTATACCACTTCCCCCATCACTGTACAGTTGAAAAATCCTTGGTTAAATAATTATAAGTTGGGGAGTATTCATAATAAAATTTTAGAATACTTGTTATGTTAATTTGTACCCTTTACTTTTTAGATTAACATTGTTACTACTGTTTTGTACACTATATTCCTTGTGTTTATACAGATATATTTATGGCACTTACCTTTTAGTTACTTTTTGGAATTACTTTTGTTTCTGAAGAACTGTAACATTTCTGTTTTTATAATTTCCTCCATTAGATATCTGAATATGTCTTTTATTTTGTCTGTAGTTTAAAGGATACATTCTTTGACTATAGAATTCCTGGTTTGCATCTATTTTATTTTAGTATTCTAAGATGTAATCTTTGGGATTTCATAGTTCCTATTGAAAAGTCAGTTATTTGTCTTGTTGTTCTTTGAGAGGCTATGTATGCATCTATCTCTGTTTCTGATTTTATTTTTCATCTGCTTTACGCCTGGCACACATTGTACCATTTACTGGTAAGAAAGCATAAATGAAATATGATCTCTGTTCCTGAGAAGCTTGCATTCTAATAGAGGAGAAAAGTGTGAAAATAATTATGACACAATGTGTGTTCTAGCAAAACTAGGTGCATAGTGATTATGAAAGAATATGTATGCAGGAGAAAATGATTTTATAATATGATCAGGAACTTGATATGAAAGTGCTCACAGAATATTTGTGAAAATATTTGCACAGAAGGGAGAATGTGTGAAAAGCCACTGAACCATAACACATGATTTATAGAAACTCAAAGTAATACAATAATAGAAAAGCATAACAACCTTCTGAGATACAAGCTTTATAGAGCTATCTGTGTTGTGTTTTCAGTAAATTATAAAGCCAGGTGTGATTGTTCACACTTGTAATCTCAGCATTAAAGAGGTTGGAGCAGAAGGATTATTGTGAATTTCAGGCTAACCTAAGCTACAAAATGAGTTGCAGACCATCCTACGTTATAGACTGAGACCTTGTCAAACAACAACAAAAAGAAAGATTATTCCTTGAGCAACATTTTATTATTATTTTTAAAAGAATAGTCATCATTTTTTATGCAAATTGTACTTTGTCTTGACTTTTTGTCTGTTTAGGATAGTTTATCCTACCAAAGTGCTGACTATTCTTTTAACTACATTCACACTTTCTTTTTTTTTTTTTTTTTTTTTTTTTTTTTTTTTGAGACAGGGTTTCTCTGTATAGCCCTGGCTGTCCTGGAACTCACTCTGTAGACCAGGCTGGCCTCAAACTCAGAAATCTGCCTGCATCTGCCTCCCAAGCGCTGGGATTAAAGGCATGCGCCCCCCTTCCCCCCCCCCCCCGGCTCACACTTTCTTTAATAAGTATCTACAGCCAAAAGATGAAAATAAAGTTAATATAAGGGTATATTTCGCCAGGCGGTGGTTTTGTTGATAATTCCCAACTGATTCTGTTTGAACCTAAGCTACAATTCTACTTAAAAAAAAATTGCCATATTTAATTTTCTTTCTTCGAGTTCCTCCTTGTAAGCCACTGCATGATATTAAAAACTTTGTACATTTTTTAAATTTTGTCTGTTCTTAGCCTTACTGTTTGCCATTCCACCTCAAACTCTGAAAATCTCTCAAACATTTTATTCACACTGTGCCTCTTTTGTAGTTCATATATCTATTTGGCAACTATAGAAATTCTATATGTCCACACACAGCAATCAACAAATATATACATTTGCCTACCTTCTCCATGGATAATTTTTTTCTAATTAGTCTTCTCAGTTCTTCTAACACTAATTGTCTCCATTATTTTACTGAAGTTTCATCCATAGTACTTTCTTCTCAACCATACTCCTTGCCTTTTGAACGCTGTTTCATATTCCTTAATACGATAATGCATTTTGTACAACTTAGATGAATAATCAAAAAGTATGTTCTCGATCTAAATATTCTGAAATATATATCTTGATTGAGATATGGTGCATTTATTTACTGGGAATAGTGATGCATGCCTATAACTCTAGCACTTGGGAAGCAGAGGTAGGAGGATCAGGAGTTCATGTCCATCCCAAACTATATAGCAAGTTGGAGGCCCACCTGGACTACATGAAACTCTGTCTCAAAAATACAAAAAAAAAAAAAAATTAATTAAATAAACCAAACATTGCATTGATAAGAAAAGCATGAGGTTTTGAAAGTGAAATTTCCTACTGCTACTTTAATAAAATGTAATCCTATAATTATAGGAAATTGGCAAAGAAAGTGTTATTGACCGAAGACAGAAGTAACCATTTTTATGGGTTTTCCTATAGATGGATACCATCAGAATTGTTCATATCCATTCTGTCATCATCTTGCGGCGTTCTGACAAGAGAAAGGACCGTGTAGAAATTTCTCCAGAGCAGCTGTCTGCGGCCTCAACAGAGGCAGAAATATCCTTAATAATACATGAGATGCTTTGTAGGCTCTGGGCCATACCAATAATGTAATTGATATAATCTTACTTTAGTTAGTTCCATAAATTTTCTCCCTGGTGAATATTCTCCCATCTTCATATTTACCCTTCAGATCTAATTATTGGAAAGTCATTCTCCCCCTGCCCCCCTTGTGTGTGCATATATTCTGGTATTGTTTCTTAAACATTTTCTATATTTAAAAAATTTACCTTACAAAGTACCAAGTTTTTATATATTTTCCTACATTCTTACTCTCAGTAGACTCCCCTTATTTCATCTGTTCCATCATTCCCCTACTCCCTCAACCTGCTGCCCACTTAAATCTGTCCTAAGTATTTTCTTTCTACTTACACAATGTGTTCTATTACTCAGTCCATTCTGCTTTCTTAAAGCCTATTTCCGCTGAGCGGTGGTGGCACACGCCTTTAATTCCAGTTCGAGACCAGCCTGATCTACAGAGTGAGTTCCAGGACAGCCAAGGCTACACAGAGAAACCCTGTCTCCGAAAAAAAAAACCGAAAGAAAAGAAAAGAAAAGAAAAGAAAAAAAGAAAAACAAAAAAACAAACAAAAAAAGCCTTATTCCTAACCCTCATGGGCCTCTTTGTATTTTACTCATGTCTACACACATTTATTCCTATGAAAATACACATATATAAAAGTTAAAAGCTGAGATCCAAATATGAAAAAGAACACATGCTTGTTTGTCTTTCTGGGTCTGGATTAGCTCATTCAATAATGTTTTCTAACTCTGTTTAGTTACAAATCCTAAAAGCTCAATAATGATTTTGTTGTGTGTTTATACTATATTTTAATTATCCATTCATTGATTGATGGCATCTAGGCTGCTTTCATTTCCTTGTTATTGTGAATAGAGCAGCAATGAACATAAGTGTACAAGTATCTCAGTAGTAGGCTATGGAGTTTTTGGAGTATATTCCTGGGAATGGTATAGCTATGTCTTATTGTAGTTATATTTGAGTTATATATTTGAGGAACTTTCTTACTGATGTCCATCATCACGGTACCAGTTTACACTCCCACCAATAATAGTTCCTTCCCCCTATAGCCTTTCTAGCATTTGTTGTCAAATTTTTCTTTTTTTCTTTTTTTTTGTTTTTTTGAGACAGGGTTTCTCTGTATAGCCCTGGCTGTCCTGGAACTCACTCTGTAGACCAGGCTGGCCTTGAACTCATAAATCCACCTGCCTCTGCCTCCCAAATGCTGGCATTAAAGGCGTGTGCCACCACTGCCCGGCTCACACCTAGCTTTCTTTGTATATATTTCAAATTTTATACTGTGCATGTGTATTATCTATATTTAAAATTTACTTTTTTGCTATCTATAGGTCCATTTTGTAATAAATTGTTAATATTGGATTTAACATTTCTATGTTAATTCATTGGAATTCTGTAACACACTTTGTATCATCAATATCTTTTTTTGTTTGTTTGTTTGTTTGTTTTTTTAAGACAGGCTTTCTCTCTGTAGTCCTGGCTGTCTTGAAACTTGCTTTGCAGATCAGGCTGGCCTTGAACTCAAGTCCACCTGCCCCTGCCTCTAAATGCTGGGATTAAAGGCATGTGCCACCACCAGCTAGCCAATATATTCTTATTACTTGGAGTATAGTCTTCCATTCAGACAGGAAATACAGAAGCAATAATGTTATTTTATTTTTCCTGTGTCTAGATTTTAGGATTTAAAATTTTTATATACATTTAGAGTATTTTGTTGATGTCACATAATTTCTTTATAGATTTTGAATTTTATATTTTATAATACCTTGAAATATGAATAAGATATTGAATGGTCTGGATTGTATACAACCTTTTAAAAATACTTTTCGGGGGCTGGAGAGATGGCTCAGAGGTTCCGAGCACTGACTGCTCTTCTAGAGGTCCTGAGTTCAATTCCAAGCAACCATATGACGGCTCACAGCCATCTATTATAGGATCCAATACCCTCTTCTGGTATGTCTGAAGACAGCCACAGTGTACTCACATTCATAAAATAAATCTTTAAAAAAAAAACACTTCTCCTTTTCAAAGATCATGGATTGATTATACATAAAAATATACTCCCTTACTAGTCATATAATATTTCAATATTCAAGTATGTGCTTTGTGTGTTTATATTATTTTGAACCAATTTTTAGCTTATAATAGAGCTGTTTACACAAATTTATCAAATATTTAAGAAATTAGACAAAATAGTCATGAAAAATTGCTACTATAGTATTTTTTTTAAAAAGCACTGTTTGTTTTATTTTAAGCGTATGGGTGTTTTGCCTGCATGTACATATGCCACATGTATGCCTAAGGCCCAAGGAGGCCTAGAAGAGGGTATCAGAGTCCCCTAGATATTGGAGTTTATGGGCCTTGGTCCTCTGGAAGAGCAGCCAGACATCTCTTCATTAT
>JADRCD010103709.1:0-12675 GCA_019843815.1 Montemys delectorum | reverse complement strand
GTCATAGAATATTTTGGTTTCTCCATCTACAATTTTTAAGAGTTTTGCTGGGTATAGTAGCTTAGGCTGACATTTGTGTTCTCTTAGGGTCTGCATGGGATCTTCTGGCTTTTAGAGTCTCTATTGAGAAGTCTGATGCAATTCTGATAGGTCTGCCTTTATATGTTACTTAATATTTTTCCTTACAGATTTTGACATCCTTTCTTTGTTCTGTGCATTTCGTGTTTTGATTATTATGAGATGGGAGGATTTTCTTTTCTTGTCCAATCTATTTGGTGTTCTGTGGACTTCATGTACATTTATGGCCATCTTTTTCTTTAGGTTGCGGATGTTTTCTATAATTTTGTTGAAGATGTTTTTTTGCCCTTTGAGCTGGGAATCTGTGTTCTTTTCTATTTCTATTATTAGGTTTTTTTTTTTTTCATTGTGTCTTGCATTTCCTGGATGTTTTGTGTTACAAGTTTTTGTGCTTTGTATTTTCTTTGACAGTTGTGTCAATGTCTTCTATGGTATCTTCTATACCTGAGATTCTTCTATCTCTTGTATTCTGTCAGTGATGTTCTCATTTGTAGCTCCTGACCTTTTTCCTAGGTTTTCCATTTCCAGCCACGCCTCTATTTGTGATTCTTTATTGTTTCTACTTCCATTTTTAGGTCTTTGACTGCTTTGATCAATTCCTTCACCTGTTTGATTATGTTTTCCTGTATTTCTTTGAGGGGTTTATTTGTTTCTTCTTTAAGGGCTTCTACATGTTTAACTATGTTTTCCTGTATTTCTTTAAGTGAGTTACTGATGTCCTCCTTAAAGGTTTCTATATAGTCATAAGATGAGATTTTAGGTCAGCTTCATACTTTTCAGGTGTATTTGTGTATAGGCTTGCTGTGGTGGGAAAGCTAGGTTATGATGGTGTCAAAATACATTGGCTTCTGTTGCTTATGATCTTGCACTTACCTCTTGACATCTGGTTATCTCTGGTATTAGCTGTCCTGGGTGTCTCTGTCTGGAGCCTGCCTCCTGTGTTTCATTGTTGCAGCAGATCTCCTAGGGGATCTGAGGCCCAAACTGCAGCCAATCTCCTAGGAGACTTAAAGATTGTTGTCATGGATACAGCAGATCTCCTTGGAGCTCTGCTGACTGTTGCCCTGGCTGCAGCAGACCTCCTGGGATCCCTGCAGACTATTGTCCTAGTTGAGACAGATCTCCTGGGATCCCTGTATAATGTTGTCCTGGAAGATCTCCTGGGAGCCTATAGACTGTGTAATGTTGAGAGAGGGGGGAAAGACAGGCTGATATGTCCCCAAGCACATACAGACTGGAAGGGAGAGGGCATTCATGCATAGTGGAGAAGAGTCCAGTATCACTGGGCACCTGGAGTGTCCCAGCTGCTGCTGTTGTTTGGGTAGCTATTGTACCTATTGCACTGGCTGCAACAGATCTCCTTTAAGTCACGTAGATTGTGCAATATTGAGGTGGGGAGAGAGAGTTAGTTAAGGTCATTTTCTTGTGCTTCTGGTGCATTAGGATACTCAGGGCTTGTTGTAGTAGGGTTGCTGTACTTTTAACGTGTCATAGTCTCCTGGCTTTGGTTCGGTGTATTTTTTGTGGGCCTTTGGCCATATGGATGGCTTGGTTCCCTGGGTGTTCCTGTTGTAGTAGGTATTAGTAGTAGGGTTAAACGCGATCGTCCAGGTATCCCAGGTGTCTATTGTTTATCCTTTGGCTGTAAGGTTCTGGATAAGCAGCTCTATATGGTTCAGGAGTCTCAGTTCTGATGAAGGTGGGCAGAGGGGTGGGGAATGGAGGTCCACCTGGAAGAGCACGTTGCTCCGGGCAGCTGGGGGAACCCCAGAGGACTCAGTTAGAAGGAAAGGGAAGGAAAGGTAACCTTACCCTCTGGAAAGAATATTAGTCATGGAGATCTGTGAAGAAATGGAGAAGAGAGAAAGGTGCTGAGCTTGGTAAAACGTATTATGTGAATGTGTGATGGTTTGAATAATAATGTATCCCATAGGTGCATATATATTTCCATAGTTGGCTCCCAATTGGTGGAACTATTTAGGAAGGATAAGCAAGTGTGGTCTTGTTGGAGGACATGTGTCCCTTGGGAAAGAGATTTCAAAAGGCATATGTGATTAATTTTGTTCTCTCTCTGCCTCATTTTTTTTCTTTTTTTTAATTAGATATTTTCTTTATTTACACGTACATTTTCCCTTTCCCAGGTTCCCCTCCAAAACAAACAAACAAACAAACAAACAAACAAAAGCAAGAACAAACTCTCTGCCTCATTTTTGTGGATCAATGCATAAGTGCTCAGCTGTTCTTTGTCCCAGCCACCATGAATTCTAACTATCTGAAACTGTGAGCCAAATTAAATATTGTATTCTGTAAATTGTCCTGGTCAAAGAAGTACAAAAGAAATTAAGACAACATGTATATTGTCATTCATTCTCAACAATTAAAAAAAAAGAACACAGAATTCAGTACAACAGAATAAAGTTTTAAAGTTATGTTCAGATTGTGCTATAAATTAACTATTATTCTAAACTAAGGACATCTTTTACTTTGACCACGAGATATCCTTTTTTTAAAATTTTATTGGCTTGTTCGTTTTTTGTTGTTGTGGCGGTGGTAGTTTTTAGTTTGTGTAGCCAGCAGAAGTCAAAATAAATTGTTATTTTTCAGAAGATGTCCACATTATTTTTTGAGACAGTCTCATTTGTAGGGACCTGAGGCTTGATATTTAGTACAAAAGGTTGGCACACAAACCTCAGGGATTTTCCTGTATCCTATTTCCCAGTGGTATAATTAAAACTACATATCATCATGGCCAGATTGGTTTTTAAAATTGAGTTATATAAATAAAACTCATGTTCTCATGCTTGTGTGGCAGTTATTTTACCAACTTAGATATCTTTCCAGCCTCCAACAAAATATTTTGTCCATATTTTCATGTACAATTCCACTGTGCTACATACTTAGAGAACAAGTGAGGTTTGTAAACATTGGATTGAAGATTATCAGTCTGATTTTGAAGATTTCAGTTGCTATTTGGACATGGTTCTCCTTACATATTCTGCTATTTTGACCATTCTTCCTTTTTAACAGATTTGAATATATGATACAGTAAGTGATGCTATATTCAATGAATGCTCAGAAATAAATAGATGAAATATGGAGAGGGCTAATTAACTTTAAAGGCTTTGTGAAAAGCCATAGAGAAAGCTACTGTTGTAGAAGCTCTCTCTGTGTCTCTGTCTCTGTCTCTCTGTCTCTCTGTCTCTCTGTCTCTCTGTCTCTCTGTCTCTCTCTCTCTCTCTCTCTCTCTCTCTCTGTGTGTGTGTGTGTGTGTGTGTGTGTGTGTGTGTTTGTCTGTCTGTTTATCTGTCTTAGGGTTACTATTGGTACAATGAAACATCATAACTAAAGTAAGTTGGGGAGAAAAGGGTTTATTTGGCTTACAAGTCTATAGAATAGTCTATCATTAAAGGATATCTTGACAAAAACTTAAGCAGGTCAGTAACCTGGAAGCAGAAACTGATGTAGAGGACATGGAGGGATGCTGCTTATTGACTTTCTCTCCACAGCCTGCTCAGAGAATCTATGACCACCAGCCTAGGTGTGGCACCACCCACAATGTCATGGTCCTGTTCCTATCCATCACTAATTGAGAAAATACACAACAGGATTCCCTACAGTCTGATATTTAGGTGGCATTCTCTCAATTGAGAGTCCCTCCTCTCTAATGACTCTAGATGTGTCAATTTGACATAACTTGTCAGTGCAAATGATACATTTTCAAGAGTAAGTCAATTTTATCTTAGAGTGTAGTCCCTTATAAGCTGACAATGCTTTTAGGACAGTGACACATACAATAATATTTTTGTAGAAAAAAGTTAGTCTTGATGTTTTTTTAAGGATACAAATTTGAATGAATCAGGAAGATTGGGTAGATACTGAAATATTTTATTGAGGGAAGTTGAATGTGATTAAAACATATGCATATTTTTTCAAATATCTAATCATTTTAATTTGAGAAAAGATAAAAATAATGCTGGCAAAAGTATAAGGAAAATGATTTTTGACATAGATGTAAATTACTCTAACAATTATGTAAAACAGAATCAAACTTATTGAGATCTAAAGTTACAGGACCCAAGGATCTGAAGGGGTTGCAGCTCCATAGAAGGAACAACAATATGAAGTAACTAGTACCCCCAGGCTCCCAGGGAATAAACCACCAACCAAAGAGTACACATGGTGGGACTCATGGCTCCAGCTGCATATGTAGCAGAGGATGGCCTAGTTGGTCATCAATGAGAGGAGAGGCCCTTGGTCCTGTGAAGGGCCTATGCCCCAGTGAAGGGGAAGCTAGGGCCAGAAAGCAGGAGAGGGTGGGTTGGTGAGCAGGGGGAGAGGGGAGGGAACAGGGAAACCAGGAAAGGGGAGAACATTTCAAATGTAAATAAAGAAAATATCTAATAAAAAATTACATATGATACAGAAATTCTACTTCTGTGTATTTCTTCAGAGGAATGAAAATCACCATATCAATGAGGTATTACTCAAATATTTCTTGCAAATCATTTTTAGTTGTTAGCATGTAGAATCAACCAAGGTGTCAATGATTAAATAGATAAAAAAAATATGCTACCTAATACTCAAGACAGTATTGATGTTCAGCCAGCAAGCATGTGAAATTCTGTCATTTGTAACATGCATAGAGCTAAAAGATATTAAGTGAAATGATTCAGGCACAAAAATGACAGAATCACCTGATCTTACTTATTTTATTAAGCTTAAAAGCATTGATGTCATAGAAGAGAGTATATTGTTCAGTCATTAGAGCTAAGGAAAAAGAGAGAATGGGTGGGGGTAAAATAAACATGGATAATGAGTACGAAAATATAATTGCACCTTCCAGAATATTTCACTGCCTCTTACCTGATGCCAACTAGTCCCATCTCCCCATTAGTTGCCAATTTTGCTCTTTTGTTCCCATGAAGCAGAGTTTTCCACTGAGTCTCTTGTAAATAGTCCACTTGGCAGGCAAAGTAGCCCAAGCAGAAGGTAGCAATTTGAAAGCAAGGAAAGGATTCTAGAGAAACATGTTGGTAAAAGAAGGTGATGGCTGTTACTCTCATGAAATATGAGAGTTTATGAGAGAAAGGGTATCAATCTCCATCACAGTTGGTGGTCAGTGACTGCAGATGGAGATACCACTCTGTAGAATCATCACTGGCCAGACATGGAAGATTAGGTATTGAATGAACCATAGCTTCCATCCACAATCCTCTGGAGGTCATGCCCATTTGTATATGAAAATAAGGCTTTATTTGATATCTATGGATGTGGGTTAAATACAATTTAGAATTAGACCTATACCATGGTTATCTTTTACTGATTTTTTAGTTACTCTTATGTTTCTATGATCAAATATTATGACTGGAAGCAACCTAAGGGAGAAACTTTATTTTGGCATATGGTTTAGAGGAAGGGTCCATAATGAAAAGAAAAATAGCATGGATAAAGCAGACAGATCCTTTGCCAAATATCACAAAGATTTCCTTTATTCTAGTTACTGTTAAAGTATTTGCTTCCCTCTAAAACGTCTTGAGCTTGGTCTCCACTGTCCATACTACCCTCAGAACTAATGTCTTCCAAGCTCATTCTAGAAAGATGGATTAATCTCTGTGTCAAAGCCTAAACAGTTATGAGATTGACCTGACTGGAACATCAGGGAATTGACAAAATGTTAAAAACACTACAGAAAATGTGGGATTGGGTGAGCTATACATTCTGATGAAGATGCACCACCAATAACCCAGAAACTAAGATTATTAATTATATGAAGCTCAAATTAGAAGGAAACGGATTAGCTAATCTTAATAGGAGATCTTAGTAGAAGATCAGTCTAAGATTGAGGTCATGGGAAAAAGAAAGCTTTAGTTGATATTTTCAGCATACACTATGTTTATCTAAAGGTCAACCTTCAACATGCACAAACATCCACATCTGACCCAGGGAAAGCTTTGCTTTCCAAGAATCAGAGTCATTGGATTTTTTGACATGATCATGATCATATCAAGCATACACATTCACTCGAGACTTTATCTGCTTCCCACATCCATGCTTAAAATATTTAACCTCGTTTAAAGTTCAAAATTCCAAAGCCAAAAAAAAAGAAAGAAAGAAAAAGAAAAAAGAAAAAAGAAAAGAAAAAAGAATGAAAGAAAAAGCCAGGCGGTGGTGGTGCACACCTTTAATCCTAGCACTTGAGAGGCAGAGGCAGGCAGATTTCTGAGTTAGAGGCCAGCCTGGTCTACAAAGTGAGCTCCATGACTGCCAGGGTTATACAGAGAAACCCTGTCTTGAAAAACCAAAAATAAAATAAAATAAAAAATAAAATTCCAAAGCTTTCCACATTTCTCTCAAAACTCCCACATGTGCAGGTTCTTCAAAGCATCAATTTCACATTTCCAGTTACCAACCCAAACATAAAATGGTTGGGCATGCATGACATCAAGAACAGGGTATTGCAGGATCACATCTCAACCATATGTAGTTATCAGCAAAAGTTATCTGGAATATAGGTGAGGTTATAAATTCCTAGAGCCAGTCCACAAGATATACTTCTATTTGCATAGGTAAACATCATAAAAGAATACATTTGGGATATATCTCATTCAAATCACCACAATGACTTTACAAGGGAAAACAAGTCTGGGTAGAAACCTAATATGTCAATACACCCCTAAGTAATATATATATATAGAGAGAGAGGAATAGATAAATAGAAAATAAACTAAATAAATAATATGTATAAGAGAGGTTTCTAGATTCAGTACATTTTCTTTTAAGTAATTTACACTTAGCATCTTATTTACAATATAAAAAGCACCATTCTCTCTTACTGAAGATAATAATTGAACTAAAACAATTCATGTTTTGACTCCAAATCTTTTTGTTGTTGTTTCTGTTTCTAAATCAGATATATTGCTTTTCCTCTATGACATGTTTGATATAGGAGACATTTAAAAATTATAATGTAAGGAAAATAATCAAAATGTTTGTTAAAGCCGTTGTATAATCATGGTCTTACAAAGTGAGTACTAAGAAATGAATGCATTTCTTATATTCTGGGTCTATTATGTTTGTAGTTTTTTTCAGAGGCAAGGTTGATAGTTCTGAAAATTTAGTACATTGCATTATAAATTATGCATACTTGAAGTTTCATAACATTTTATTTTTTGTAGGAATGCTTTGCTTACATCTATATCAATATACCAGTTGCATGAGTGTGTCCACAGAGGCCAGAAAAATGTAATTGGAGTAAAAGACGATTGTAATCTACCGTGTGAGTGGTGAGAATCAAATATAGGTCCTCTGGACCAGCAGCTAGTATTCTTAATCACTTTGTCATCTCCTTAACACCCATCTTCCACACCATAAATGAAGAGATAGTGAACTTTTTGGAGAGAAGTAAACCCAATTACTGGAATACTCTACAGCATATAGTAATTGTTTCACTTAAAATATTTTAGATGTCGCAGCTGCAGCTCAGGGGTAAATCATTTGATTAGCACACATTTTTGTCTGAATATGTGTTTTGTCAGAATTCTCCAGAGAAAAATAACAAATAACACACACACACACACACACACACACATAAACACACACACACAGAGTTTATTTTAAAGTACTGGACCATATTATTATTATTATGACAGGAGTAAGTCTTAGTTTGTGTGATAGATTGACAAACTGAAAAATTCAGGCAGTAGCTAAAACTGCAGTATAAACTTAGAAGTTATTGTTTAGAAAATTTTATTTTTTCATCTTAAAATACATTGTAGAATGGATAAGGCCCATACACATTATTGAGGGCAATTTGTTTTCCTTTGTTTTAAAGTTGATTCTAGCAAGAACTTCTAGTAATAGAAGATATGTAGCTTGAACAGCCATCTATTATAGCCAGGTAACTTTCAGTGGTGGAACTCGTACACCAATGCACTAACAAATTCTTGAACCTACAGTCATCATGGCTGCAAGATGTTTTGGTGCTTATGAGGCACAGAATGTGTGGGAGTGGCCAAACAATGTGGTCTAAGTTGAACACCATGTCATGAAAGAGAATTCAAAACTGACACTGCATAGATGACCAGGAACTGAAGGGTGGATAGCCCAGAGACCTAAAATAGAAAAAAACATCAATAAAGAAATTCTTAATGGTATTCTACTATACTTATAGATTTCTGTCAGGCCAAATCATCAACCTCACACCAACCGATAGGAGCAGATGCAGAGACCCACAGTTAAACATTTGCCAAAGAGAGTCCAAATTGGAGATCTCTACTGGGTTGTGGAAATTCACACAAGAGGGGAAGGAACACTTGTAAGATCCAGAGGATCTAAGAAAACAGAAGAATATGGCCCACAGAATCAACTAAGCAGGCCTCATGGCTCATAGAGACTGAAGTAACAATGGAGCATGCATGAATCTGGACTGTATGCATATATGTTACGGTTATTAGATGTTTTTCTAGGACTCATCACAGTGGGACTAGAGATGTCTTTGACTCTATTGCCTGATTTGGGACCATTTTCTTCTTACAGGGTTGTCTTCCCCTCCCCTGATATGAGGGTTTGTTCTTCATCTTATTGCAACTTGTTATGCTGTGTGTGGTTGATATGCTTGGGAGGCCTGCTATTCTCTTAAGGGAAATGGAGTAGATGTGAATCTTGGAGATAGGGGAAGTGGAGGAGGGACTGGGAAGAGAGAGGAGAGGGGAAAAATGCCCTCTGGATCGATCTATCTACCTATCTATCTATCTATCTATTTATGTTTATATCTATCTATCTAATTTGTTTTATTTATATGTTTATTCATTCATGCATATAAGTATTTTGTATGTATATATACAAACATGATATTTATATGCCTGCTGTTCACAAGAGACAGAAGAGTCACATATTCTGTAATTGGAGTTATAGAAGGTTGTGAGCAAACCTGAGGGTACTGTGAACCAAACCTACCATGACCAGAGATTTGAGGATGGGTCAAAATACACAAGTTTACAAATGAAATAAATAATATAAATTATTTCAGAGATAGATAAGAAATGGTTATGTAAATATACCCAGAAATACAATACCCTTGGATTTTAAAATTCCTGGAAAGAATATGTATGGAAGGAACATATATAAGACTAATAAAAGCTATATATGATAAATGTATAGCCAACAACATTATAAATGAGAAAAATAATTCTGTGAAAATCAGGAAAAGAGCTGAAAAGATGGCTCCACCATTCATAGTACTTAGTGCTGTTCTAGAGGACAAAAGTTCAGTTTCAAGTACCCACATTATGTGGATCTCAACCATCTATAACTTTAGCTCTAGGGGATTTAACATCCTCTTTTGAGTGCCACAAAAATATACACACCTGTGCACATACATTTAGACAGAAGTATTTACATATATTCATAATTAAAAATAATGAAAATAAATACTTTAAATCAGGAATGACAGAAGACTGTCCATTTTCTTCATTCATAATTAATACAGTGTTCAAGTTCTTAGGTATAACAATAAGATTAGAGAAAAATAAAATGAATATGAATAGAAAAAGAAGAAATCGACATATTCTTTTTTGGGGAATGTGTTTTTGTTTTTTTCTGCTTTCCAAACACAAGACAGGGTCTCTTTGTGTAGCCCTGGCTATCCTGGAACTCACTTTGTAGACCAGGCTGGCCTTAAACACAGAGATCATCCCGCCTTTGCCTCCCATATGCTGTGATTAAAGGCACATATCACTAAGTCCAGGTATAAAACTATTGTAGATTATATAGTTCTATACATATAAAACACTATGTTCTTAGAACTGATAGGCACTTTCAGAAAATAGACATAGAAATAAACAATAAAAACAAGTAGCTATTGTAAACATCAATGATAAACTCAGTGAATATGGAAAGAGAATCTCTTAAATAACAAACATCTAGTGGCAAACTTAGCAAGAGAGAAGAAGTATCTCTAAAATGAAAACTTCTAAATTCTGGAGAAGAAATTGAGAAAACACACTAACTGGAATCATTTTCCTTGCTCATGGACTGTAGAAAAAGGTGTAACAATGGCTATCCTACCTAAATAGATTCAGTGCAAGAAAAATATAAATCCCAAGACCTTCCTTCTCAGATAGTAAATAAAATAATGTAAAACATTCATATGGAAGCACAATAGACTCCAGGTAGCCAAAAAAGATCTGGAGTAAAACAATGCTGGAGGCATTACTATGCTTAATCTCAAATTATGCTTAAGTATGATGGTACTGGAACAAAATATACATATAGATAATTGAAATAGAATGTAGATCTAATTTTATTTTTATGCAGTTACAACTACCTTAATTTTGGTAAAGACATCAAAAATGCACACTATAGGAAATAAAGCATTTTCAACAAATTATTCTGGGAAAAATAGATGTCTATATGCAAAAGTCTGAAAATGTAGTTTTATCCCTCACCCTGTCAACAAAATTATCTCCAAAAGGATGAAAACCTTAATGTAAAACTTGAAAGTCTGAAACAAATACAAGAAACATTATTGTGTATGATATAAGTATAGATATGGTTATTCTAAATAAGACTCTAATTAAGTACATAAGATATTCTATATACAACATTCAGGAAATGCATAAGTTCCAACATAAATAAATAGGTGAATGAATACTTAAAATATAGTCATAAACACAAAATGAAACTTTATTTAGATATAAAGAAAAATTAAGCATGAAATCTCAGATAAATGGATAGAAGTGAAAAAAATTATACTGAGTGAGGTAACTCAGACTCACAGAGATAGGCATCAAATATCAACTGACATATGAATCCTTTCTTCAACTCTTTAGATATATGTGCATTATTTGGAGTACCTGTGGAATGCAGAAAACTAGAAAAGAGTTATTGAGAATAATTCAAAGGAGAGAGTTTAATAGATCATAGATATTCTGAAAGTAGATAGGGGTAATTCTGGTCGTATAAAAGTTTGAACACAGATAGACAGATAGTGAGGAAATGTAAGAGGTAATGGGTTAAACAAAAAAAATGTATATGAAATACAGTGTGGAAATTTACTGTTATAAACCAACTGTGATGGTTTGATTGAGAATGGCCCCCATAAACTCATATATTGGAGCATTTAGCCCATTATTGGTAGAACTGTTTTGGAAGAATTAGCAAGGGTGGCACATTGGTAAGGAGAGGTTTGCAAAGCCCAGCCCTTTCACAGTTTTCATTCTCCCTCTCTGCTTCACGTTTATAGGTAAGATATAAGCTCTCAGATATTATTCCAGTGTCTTAGCTGCCTGTGTTCTAAAATGTTTCCTGCTATATTGGCCATAGACTCAACCTCTGAAAGTGTAATTCCAGAAACTCTTTCTTCTACAAGTTTCCATGGCCACATGGAGTATCACAGCAGTAGAAAAGTAACACAGACATAGATATCAGAACTGGGGTATTGCTTTGAAAGATCTGAGCATGCAGAATTTTTTGAAGGAATATCAAAGATTTTGTGACTTTGGAATAAGAAAGAGGCTAAATGTTTCAAGCAGTGCTTACAAACCATTCTAGTAGGATCTAGGAAGACAATAGCTCTGAAAGCAATGTGTAGTTTGGAGGCCCAGCTCAAAAGATTTCAGAGAAGACCAATATTAGCAACTGATCAGAGACCCTCTTGTGATAGATTGGTAAAGTATATAACAACTTAAATGTCATAAAATGGATAGATAATGAAAATGACGACAAAACCAAATTCACACAATATGTTTCCACAAATCCAACCCTTAAAAGGGTGTTAAAAGGAAAACTCCAACACAAGGAGGGGAACTATATCCCTGAAAAAGCAAAAATGTAATCTTCCAACAAAACTAAAAGAAGATAGAGACATGAACGGAATGCCAGCTCTAACTACAAAAGTAACAGGAAGCAACAATTACTTTTCCTTAATATCTATTAACATCAATGGACTCAACTCACCAATAAAAAGACATAGACTATCAGATTGGGTACGTAAACAGGACCCAACATTTTGCTGCATACAGGAAACCCACCTCAGTGACAAAGACAGACACTACATCAGAATAAAAGGCTGGAAAACAATTCTCCAAGCCAATGGTCCCAATAAAAAAGCTGGAGTAGCCATTCTAATATCGAATAAAATCGACTTTCACCCTAAAGTGATCAAAAAAGATAAGGAGGGACACTTTATATTCATCAAAGGTATGATCTACCAAGATGAACTCTCAATTCTGAACCTCTATGCTCCAAATGCAAGGGCATCTACATTCATAAAAGAAACTTTACTAAAGCTCAAAGCACACATTACAACACACACAATAGTAGTGGGTGATTTCAACACCCCACTCTCTGCAATGGACAGATCATGGAAACAGAAATTAAACAAGGACACAGTGAGACTAACGGAAGTTATGAAACAGATGGATCTAACAGATATCTATAGAACTTTTTATCCTAAAACAAAAGGATATACCTTCTTCTCAGCACCTCATGGTACCTTCTCCAAAATTGACCATATAATTGGTCACAAAGCAGGCCTCCACAGATACAAGATGATTGAAATAATCCCTTGTATCCTATCAGATCACCATGGTCTAAGGC
>JADRCD010103703.1:0-17881 GCA_019843815.1 Montemys delectorum | reverse complement strand
AAAAAAAAAAAAAAAAAAAAAAAAAAAAAAAAAGAAAGGTTGGGCAGAGAGATAAAGCAAGTATGGTCCCAGAGTGTGGGAAGAAGTGGGGGAGGCACAGCTTGGAGGAAAAGTGCCATGTCCAAGCAGGACTGGGTGGGCTCTGACGGGGAATGCTGGAGAGCTGAGGAGACAGAAGACTTCTAACTTAGTCAGGGTCACTATTGCTGTCTGTGATGTAACACCATGAGCAAAATCAGGAGAGGAAAGGGTTTATTTGGCTTACACTTCCACATCATTGTTCATGGAAGGAAGTCAAGACAGGAACTCAAACAGGGCAGGAACCTGGAGGCAGGAGAGACCATGGAGGGGTGCTGCTTATTGGCTTGCTTCCCGTCTTGCTAAGCTTGCTTTCTTACAGAACACAGAACGGACTGGGTCCTCCCCAGCAATCACTAATTAAGAAAATACCTATGGAGTTGCCTACAGCTCCATTTGATGAAGCCATTTGATGAACTGTGGGTCCCACCTCTCAGAAGACTTTAGATTATGTCAAGTTGACACAAAACTACCCAGCATAACCTCTGTCTGAAGAAAAATTGAAAGTGGGGATTGGAGACTGTGTACCCACGTGGGGTGGTGATTCAGGCCACCTCTCCAGCTAGCCGCTGGCCCAGCCCTGGTCACTCTACTGACTATGAGCAGGTTTATAACTTGGACATTTGTTTTGGTCCAAGACTGGACCCCAAACCTGCATCTTGGACCCTCCCATGACCCAGCCAGGCCGGCTTTCTCTCCCAAGGAGAAGAGGCATTGGCTAGAGTTACAGATTCTGTGGCACACACCTCTAGCTACCCTCTAGGAAAGGAGAGGCCTGTTTGCCTGCTCAGCACTGTACGAGTGACATGCTACAGGACACATGAAAGGTGATAACAGAGCTGGGCAGAGAGACTAGGGTATGGGGGTCGGGGGCTTACCTGCTGTAGGAATCCTGAGAGATTTTATACTGTGTTTTCCTTTTGTACAATCACTCTTAGGAGCATTAGCAACGAAGTGAGACTCTTCTGTGCCAAATGCAGAGGAAGAACATACCCGAGTAAAGTCTACCTTCTTTCTTAAACATGTACTTGAACTAGTACTTGTTTTATGAAGGTTGAGGCTGAACAGGAAGTGTAAGGAAGCACTTCCGGTCACTGTCAACCTTCTCTCCAGCTCTGGGTCGGTGTTAGAGGGGGCGGGGGACAGTAAAGTATCTACTTACTGCACAATGATTAAATGAACCAGAATGTGCACTTACTATAGGCGCCCCAGTGAACAACTTTCAGTCATATGCACTCAGAGATGAGGCATATTTCAGAAAATACAAATTGAGTATTGTATTGTTTTTATAGCAGGACCTTCCTACATAGCCCATACTTTTGAACTTGGTCAAAATTCAGTTTTTATTTGACTTTGGAGATGGGTAGTAAATCTCTTTTATATCATATTTTGCATAAACAAGATTAAAAATAGATCTACATTCTCAAAAAGCAAGTTGGAAGTGTGATAGGGGAGGTTGATGTGTTAAAGTTTGCCAGCCTGCTTTAAAAACTGTCCAGAAATAATTGACAAGATGTGTAATTCCTAGCAGTCCAGACCATTCTACCAAACCCAGTCTTGATCACGGACGCTTCCTTCCGATGAACAGAATGGATGGCATTGGACTCAACTCATTTTTATTTTAGTATTCAGAGATAAGATTTTGCTTTGTAGCCCAGGCTAGTCTTGCACTCATGACAATTCTTCTGTCTCATCACCAAGTGCTGGGGATGGCAGCCGCCATATTTAGCTTGAATTGCTGTACAGAAGAGCACCCACCCAGATAGGACTTAGGTGGGGTTTCTCTGCCTAATATTTCTATGTCATTCTTTGCAAAGTTGTGGTGATTCTAGTGAACTCTCTGTGACAATAGGTTGGGAGGGTAACCTTTGAAGGTCTAGGTGGCAGACAGGTAAGAAAATACAGGTATCCATACAGAAAACTCACTAAAGAGCTCCGAAAGTCCAAGCTGCAGGGATAATGCAGGAAGAAAGGTCCCCCAGAACTCGGAAAAACTCGCCAGGAGATAGATAGAGCAGTTGTGTGCGGGTTGAGGCTTGGCTGAATCAGGGAGAAACAGGAAAATCTTCCCGTGGCCCTCTGACTTGCATTCCCAGGGCGCACCGCCGGATGAGTTTCTTTCTAGCCTCCTGGGGAAAACCATCCTGAGAGTCTTGCAAGGTTTTGAGGCTGGCGAGGTTAGTTGCTGGCCACTCTTGCCTCCCAGGGGAAAAGGGAGGAGGAGGCACAAAGACCACGAGAGGAGCGAGGGGGCGTGCCAGGGATCGGGGGCGTGTCCCGGGCGTGGCCTCTGGGTGTCCAATCCCCATCGCTCCCCTTTCCACCAACCGCGCGCCGCTGTGGGCAGTCCTTGTCACAGCAACCGTTCCTGGGTGCAATTTTTTTTCCTTTTTTTTTTTTTTTTCCCTCTTTTTCCTCCCCCCCCCCCCTAGCTTTTGCTTTTTTTGTGAATGAAAAAAGGAGGTCGTGAGCGGTCCCGGGGACTGCGGCGCTCCGCGTCTTAAGGCTGCGCGCGTGCGGCGGCCTCACCCGGCGCCTGGCTCTCTAGCGCGCCGCCCGCAACCTCCGCAGCGCAGCCGGGCGGCGGCGCGGCCCAGCGGCCGGAGGTCGGAGCGTCGGCGCGCAGCCAGGCTCCGCTAGCCTCCATGACATTGGGCGCCCGGGGCGCGCGGAGATGCTGATCCGGAAGAGGCAGTGGCTGCAGTGCAGCGCCCCAGGCTGCTCACGTGCCGCGGTCCGACCTGGGCTTCTGTGCCAGAGTTTCTTCTGATCTTACCTGAACCGGGACCCCAGGAGGCTGGGTCTCCAGCACAGAGCAGCAGCGTCGGCGGCTCCCCAACTTGCACGCGCAGAGTGACCCCAGACATCTCACTAAAATGAGCGTGCTTAGCAGGAAGAGATGTGTTCCCTACACTAGAAATTACCCCGTCACATGTAGTGGTGTAAGTACACGATTGATTTCTATTATGGCCGGGTTGCAAGCAGCTTCTGCAAACGTGCCGCCTCGCCTTGGCTCATCCTTCAGCGCCCTCCCCTCTCCGGCCTGAGTCTCTCCTGCCTTCCCCTGAGCTCCACTCTTACCTTGGGCACTTGCTGAGGCTGCTCGGTTCAGAGGGAGGAGAAACTAACCTTTCTTGGGTGTTTTTAGGGGAAAACTTACATGTTTTGCATCGGTGTGTCGTGCCCCTCCCCCTTCCCTATTTATTTTATTTTTTTAAAAATTATGTGTGTAGAGGGGCATGCTAGGAGGGAAATAAGAGGTTCAGAATGGTAGGGGTATACCTTTTTTTTTTCTTTTCTTTCTCTCTTTTTAAAACCAGTACAATTGGGGAGTTTGCTGACGGCCGTGGAGCTAGCTGTTTCTTTGAAGTCAACTCCACTGTGGTCTGTCCAGCTGAGTTTTGGCAAACTACTGGTGGAAATGTTGAGCTTCCTTTGTTAATGTTCGGGCATCTTAGGGTTGAAAAGGTTTATCTCGTATTTAGGCTTCTGTTTCTGTTAATGTGATCATTTAAGATCCCTTTGGGCCTTGCTTTACGTTTTCTGCGTGGGGAGGATCCACCCCTCCACCTTCGCCCATATTACAATGTCAGCGTCCACAATGGGAGCTTCTTTAGTTCCAAACCCACCTTTCCTTTGCTCCTTTCCTCCCGACTCTTCCTTTCTATTCATCTTTCTTGATTTTTTTTTTTACTTTCATTTTCTTGATTTTCCTCCCTTTCACGTTTTTTTTTTTTTTGTGTAAGATGCAGGATGTGGGATATTGGTTGCTAGGAGACAAGCCAGGCTCCCAGGGAGATTGTCGTTTCCTTGACAACCAGACTAGGGCAGCCACAGATGAACAAGCCTCCTATCAGCTGTGGGAGGGAAAGGGGGGCTTTTGAGCTCTGCAAAGAGTGTGTGTAGGGGTGCGGGGGTGGAAATGGGAGCCCTTGAGGTTTGTGGGTAATCTGAGCACACCTTCGGATCTGTCCTGGACAGAGCACAAAGAACTAGGGAAGCTGACAGTGCAGGACACTGTTTGTGAAGATGGGGTGGTGATTTGGGGACAAGAATTGGGGGAGGAAATATCAGTGGCTTTAGGATTGTCAAGGGGGTGGATGGAGTGAACTGGAGGTTGTGATGCCCAGGACTGGTGGAAGATGGTCAGGAGGCTCTGAAGGGACGGGGCTGGGACAACTGTGAAGAAGTCTCCAGTCACTGAAGAAGGGTGTGTCAGAGGGAAAGGGACAGCGCAGGGGAAGTTCATTGAATGGTTTGTATTGCCATGCATCAGCAGTGATCCAGAGAAATAGTAATATTCTAGAGCAGAAATTATATTAATATTGCCATAGTGTCTCCTGGACAGGATCCTCATTTAAGACAGGCCTGATTAGACAAAAAGTTCTCCTGGCTTAATTGGGCCAGCCTGTATCTTAAAGAGAGATATAATTACACATATGGATATGCAATCTAGCATTATATAATACTATATTACATAAGAAGACAAATGCTTCCTTCCACCCATGCTCCCTTGGCGTGAATTTACCAAAATTCAAGAACTTTCTTCCAATACCCTTATACCCATTTTCTGGAGACAGAGACTGAGTCCACAATAAGCGCTGTGGTTTACCTCTTTCTAGATAGGACAATAAAGCTTGCAGTTGCTAATGTAGGGATGATGATGAGCAAAAGGAAGCTCCATTTGGTAGATGTGTCAGGGAATTCTGAAGGAGCAGTCAGAGAGGGGATGGGCTTCAGTGTGCAGATTAGATAGAAATTTAAGTAGACTGTGTCCTAAACTCATGGCCAATCTCCTACTTGTTGGCTCGCTGTCCCCTACTGAAAACTCTAGAAATGAAATCACAAGGAGTGTGTGTGTGTGTGTGTGTGTGTGTGTCCATTAGCTCCTAAAGCAGCTGTACTTGGACATGCCCCTGGATTTAAGAACCCAGGCCCCTCCCATTTGCTTCCAGACCTACAAGCTAGCAAATCCAAACTATAGAAGGAAGTTCTGTTGACCTGTGAGTTTCTGTTTTTATAGGTGAAATTCTGTCTTTTCTCTTCTTTTTTATTATTTGGCCCTTTAAAGCAGAAACCACACCCACGTGGCTCTTTCTGGTACCCACACTCAGACGTTGAGACTAGGAACTGATCAGGACAGAACAGAGGAAGCAGAAAGCCGATGGCCATTCCAGTGGCCTGGTGGACAGGACCAGGAGGGCAGCGTAATGATGCGGTAGTTGCTATGTAGGCTGGGCCAGAGCTTAGTGGAGACAGACCCTTATTAGTGGAGGGATCCAGATCCTGTCAGACTCCTAGGAGTAGGATAAACCTATCTGATTGAGAAGTCCTTGGGGCACCTTTTGCTTAGGTTGCTTTGAACTGCGTCCCCTTGCAAAAATCCCAGTTGCCATGTCACTTGAGCATTTCAGTTCTGCATCCCTGCATGTTAGCATCTAGTTACAGCGTGCCAGGGACAGAGCTCCTCCACCGCTGCTGGTGGCTGGCTGCTCGTGGCTTGGCTCTGGTCTTGATGGCTCAGCAGTAAAGCTCCTGGGCACCCTCCAGGACGACTCTGCGCTCAGCCTTCCTGGACCTGGGAAGGCTTACTTCAGAGATAACTCACTGCACGTAGGGAGCGGGCAGGGGCGCGCACTGATAACCCTGATTGCACCAGCCCTGCCCCTGTTCCCTTCTTCTCCCCATCCTGCCTCTAGGAGAGTTCAACGCCAGCGGAGAGAGTATCCTCAAAGTCTCCTCAAACCCGAGCCTCAGCTTTTTAACCACTGACATGTCATGTTAGCTACAGGAAGGCCTTCTGTCTCTCCATCTGTTCAGTTACCCTCTGGGATGGACGAGCTACTTCTCTGCCTATCACCAAAGGAAACTGAGGCAGATATTTAAGCTAACCTCAACTTCTTCTAGCAGCCAGTTCCCCACGTAGACAATTTGTCTGGCTTCTCCTCAGAGTGCCAGAGGAATGAGGGTCTTCCAGTCTAAGCTTCTTTCTTCCGCAGGAGGTTCGAAGGAGGTAGATCTTACTCTTGGTAGCTGGATGTGGGATGCAATGGGTAACCCAGATTAGGCATGGGAAAGCTCATGGACCGTAGAGTGTATTGTTTTGGGCTATGACTCCCTCCATCTCTGTCTCAAAGTAGGCCTTCAGCTGAGCAGACATGTGGGCAACGTGACCGAACCCGAGTAGAAAAGGGGAGGCTTGTAGATTCAGCAGGTACACAGAAGGCTTCCTACTCAAAGAGGCTGTGAGAAAAATCTCTCCTAGCCAATAAGAGAGTAGGGTAGGAGGATGGAAGTGAACAGGCTGGATCTCGGAAATTTACCATCTGAGAGGGCCAGGGGAAAACAGGAGAAGCTAGGGAGAGCTGCTGCCCAGCCCTGACATGTCTATTAAATTTTAAAGTGACTCTGCCCTGGAGCATGCTGGGAAGGGGTGGGACCTGGCCCTAAGTCTGCTTCTCTCAGCTGTTTTGTTCTGCTGCTGCTACAGCCCTAGGGAAGAGGAGGCTAACAGAGGATGAGTGAGCTATCAAGCTGACTCCCTTTCTCTGGGGGAGTGGGGTCAGGCCCGAAGCAGGTCCTGCCCTGGAATCTCTCACTGACTGCTTCCATTCAGGGGCCCAGCTACAGGATGGTGGGAGACCGGAGGGACCCGTCTGGTGGTATTGTGTCACTCAGCTTGAACAAGCTCTTGTTTCCTAGGGCCCCTTGTAAAGTTGGTGTGCCTCTCTCTTTATGTCAGTGCCAATGCTTGACAAAGAGACAGAGCCAGCTGAGGAGGGCTGTTCATAGTGACCCTGGTCCTCAGGGGTAGAGCATGCCAAACTGTTCTGATAGCTCCTTTCTTGCCATTAATTTCAGGTCCCAATTAATGGATTCTGACATGGATTATGAAAGGCCAAACGTAGAGACCATCAAGTGCGTGGTGGTGGGGGACAACGCCGTGGGCAAGACCAGGCTCATCTGTGCCCGGGCCTGCAATGCCACCCTCACCCAGTACCAGCTGCTTGCCACCCATGTGCCCACAGTGTGGGCCATTGACCAGTATCGTGTATGCCAGGAGGTAAGGCCCCTTGGTTGGAGGCCCGTGCTATGTGTGTTGAACTATAGCTTGGTGTCTCTGGAGTTCATGAGAGCCCCTAGGGGTGGGGCAGAGGTGGATGAAGCAGAAGGGGCCTCTGGAGAGAGGTCTGAAGGAAGTTCACTCTCAGGGAGGTATCTTTGACCATTTGTGTTTGCAGTGATATTCAGGTTACTGTTTCTAGTGCTGCGATGAAACACCATGACCAAAAGCAAGTTGGAGAGGTAAGGGTTTATTTGGCTTACACTTCCATACTTACTATAGTCCATCATTGTAGGAAGTCAGGGCAGGAACTTGGAGGCAGGAGCTGATGCAGAGGCCATGGAGGAATGCTGCTTACTGGCTTGCTCCTCATGGCTTGCTCAGCCTGCTTTCTTATAGAACCCAGGACCACCAACCCAGGGATGACACCACCCACCATGGGCTGGGCCCTCCCCAGTCACTCACTAATTAAGAAAATAGTCTACAGCTGGATCTCTCGGAGACATTGTCTCAATTTAGCTTCCCTCCTTTCAGATAACTCTAGCTTGTGTCAAGTTGACATGAAAGTAGCCAGCACAAATAGGTAAGCCGGTGGCTAGGATTCTAACTTTGCCTGGGAACCATGTCTGTGCAATTGCAGTCCAAAGTAATAACATGTTCTTCTGCAGCAAGAAGTAGTGTGCTCTTTCAAGGTCTCCCCTGCTTCTGCCCAGCATGGAGATTACCTTTGTTATTTACTCACCAGTGATTTCACATGGACAGCCAGACACGTGTACCAGTTCTGTCCTCCCGCATAAGGGTTGAGCCAGCATCTGTCCCCAAGAACCACTGTCTTGTCTCTCCCATGGCCAGGTGCTAGAACGCTCCCGAGACGTGGTAGATGATGTCAGTGTCTCCCTGCGCCTCTGGGACACCTTCGGAGACCACCACAAAGACCGACGTTTTGCTTATGGAAGGTAGGGAAGGCCTTGGGGGCTTGCAGTGAGAGAGGGGGATCCAGTGGTGGGCATTCCCTGAGGGCAGAAGACATCCTGGGCCTGGAGGCATGGTGTGAGTCTCAGCTCTGAGCAGCTCTGGGATTTTTTTTTTTTTTTCTCGATGTGAGATGGTGATCGGTTCTTTCTTCCTTTTTTTTTTTTTTTTCTTTTTTCTTTCAATGCGAGACATTGAACCTAGGGCCTCATGCATCATAGGCAAGTGCCCTACCACTAAGCTGCATCCCTAGCCCTTTGCAAAGCAAAACAACCAAGAGAAGAACTGTATGTCGAGACAAGGTCTTCCAGTGCCTGTGTCACCCAGGCAGCCTTGAACTGGAAGTTCTCTGCCTCAGGCCTCCCAAATAGCTTGCCTGTACCACCAGGTCTGGCAAAATAGGAATTTGTGTGTGTGTGTGTATGTGTGTGTGTATCTAGATATGTGTATTGGCATTGACACATTCATGTGTGTGCAAATTTGCAGGGAGGGTGTCTTGTACCTATGTGCGTGACTGATGGGCTAGAGGCAGACATCAAGATGTCTTTACTCTCCAACTTAGGGTTGTTGTTGTTGTTGTTGTTTTTGGGGGGTTGATTGTTTTTTGAGACAGGGCTTTGTACTGAGCCAGGAACATACAGTTTTGGTTGGTCTTGCTGGATAGAGTAGAAAGCCCCAGGGATTCCTCTCCTGCCCCCTCCCCTGGCTCCCCTCCTCTCCCCCTGGCTCCCCTCCTCTCCCCCCGCCCGCAGCTATGGTGGGGACACAAATGCCCACAGCCACGCTTGGCTTTTTTATGTGAATGTTTGCGAACTGGGGATCTGAGCTCAAGTCCTTATGCCTGCATAGGAATCACTCCCTCTGTTTAGCTGTATCCCCCAGCCCCAAGTGATCGTTTTTAATTCATGAGATAGCCGTGTGGCCAAACGAATCTTTGTGCTTTAAAATGCCTACATAAATTATAGTTACGATTATTATGCATTGTGTAGAAACAGGTTCCTAAGGCAGGGCTAGGCTGTAGTGTGTGTGTGGGGGGTGCAGATAGAGGCAAGCAAACGTGTTTTCCTTTTTCCAAGAAGCCACCATCTGCCTTCTGTGCTTCTAACTTTTCTCTCCCACCCCACAGATCCGATGTGGTGGTTCTGTGTTTCTCCATTGCCAACCCCAATTCCCTCCACCACGTTAAGACCATGTGGTACCCAGAAATCAAGCATTTCTGCCCCAGAGCTCCTGTCATTCTGGTGGGTTGCCAGCTGGACCTGCGCTATGCTGACCTGGAAGCTGTTAACAGGGCCAGGAGACCTCTGGCTAGGTAGGGGTACTATGCCCAGGGAGAGGGAAGGGACCTGGGACAGGGCATCACAGTGGCTTTCTGCTCAACCCGGAAGGAGACCCACTGACCCTTGCATCTCTCCTTTCATTTGGAACAAATTCACATCAGAATCAACAACAAATATGCTCACTCACACTCACTCACTCATTCATTCATCCTTCTGTGTCATAGTATACCCTCTGTGGGACAGTCTTGTGCTGTATTCCATGAGGAAAGACAGAGAGGAGAAGATATGTGTGAGGATATATATATATATATATATATATATATATATATATATTCATTCATATACATATGAATGAAAGGGTCTTAGAATTCTGCAGTGCTAATATATAGTTGGCTCTTCATATCATGGGTTCCACAGCTGTGGTCTCAGCCAATGTAAACGTGAATGTCCAGACTCCCCCCAACTCCTGTCATTAGTCCCTAACTTTGGCATGATAACAAATTATAGCATTGCACAGCACTTATAAATAATCTTGAAGTGAGTTAACGAAGAGCCGGGATATGTACAGGTTATGCAACCACAGTGACGTTTTATACAAGGGGCTTGAGTTTCTGCAGATTTGGAGTCTGAGGTGTGTACCCTGGAACTGATCCTCTTCAGATACTGAGGATATTTGTCTGTCAGTGTTTAAATGCCGGTGTGAAGCTTTGCATGCAAGTTACCAGAGGGAGAGGTGAAGTTCCTGCTTTGGACTGGGGCAGTCAGTGGGGTCAAGCGTAGAAGAATGAAGCTTTCCTAAAGAACCAAGGGCCAGGCAGAAAAGAGAGGGGGTCAAGGGCACATGCTGAGTGGACCCTCCAGCCTGGAAGAAAATGGCCACGCTCCTTCCTTCACCAACACAAGTTTGTTTTCCCTTCTTCACTCACCAGGCCCATCAAGCCCAATGAAATCCTCCCCCCAGAGAAGGGTCGGGAAGTGGCCAAAGAGCTGGGGATCCCTTACTACGAGACCAGCGTGGTGGCCCAGTTTGGTATCAAGGACGTCTTTGACAATGCCATTCGGGCTGCACTCATCTCCCGCCGCCACCTGCAGTTCTGGAAATCTCATCTGCGCAATGTGCAGCGGCCTCTACTACAAGCACCCTTCCTTCCCCCCAAGCCACCGCCCCCCATCATCGTGGTGCCCGACCCCCCCTCCAGCAGCGAGGAGTGCCCCGCCCACCTCCTGGAAGACCCGCTCTGTGCGGATGTCATCCTGGTGCTGCAGGAGCGCGTGCGCATCTTTGCCCACAAAATCTACCTCTCCACCTCCTCCTCCAAATTCTATGACTTATTCCTCATGGACTTGAGTGAGGGGGAGCTGGGGGGCCCCTCAGGGTCAGGGGGCCCCCGCCCAGAGGACCACCGGAGCCACCCTGAGCAACATCACCATCATCACCATCACCACCATGGGCGGGACTTCCTGCTTCGGGCTGCCAGCTTTGACGTATGTGAGAGCGTGGACGAGGCTGGGGGCTCTGGTCCAGCTGGCCTCAGGGCTTCAACTAGTGACGGGATCTTACGGGGTAACGGAACAGGGTACCTGCCAGGCAGGGGACGTGTGCTGTCTTCCTGGAGCCGAGCTTTTGTGAGTATCCAGGAAGAGATGGCAGAGGATCCTCTGACCTTCAAATCCCGGCTGATGGTGGTGGTGAAGATGGATAACTCCATTCAGCCGGGGCCCTTCCGGGCTGTTCTCAAGTACCTGTACACGGGGGAGCTAGGGGAGAATGAGCGGGACCTCATGCATATCGCTCACATTGCGGAGCTGCTAGAGGTCTTTGATCTACGTATGATGGTGGCCAATATTCTCAACAACGAGGCCTTCATGAATCAGGAGATCACCAAGGCCTTCCATGTACGCCGGACCAACCGGGTTAAGGAGTGTTTGGCAAAGGGCACCTTTTCAGGTATGGGACACAGTTAGAAGAAGAAGGGGTTCTCTCCAGGAAAGATTTTGAGGGTCCAAGGTTATCCCCTTAGTATTCAGAATTGGCTTCAGCTCCTAATGCCATGGAAATATGGCTGTCCTGTTGCTCAAGCCAATAGCTTGATGGTCTGCAGCCTGTTACTCATATCACATGGCTCCAGAAGGCAGGTGGGTAGTCAGGATCATGACTGCTTGGGGCTGATTCTCCAGCATATCCACTATGTCCTCACATGATGCCTCTTCTCCTGGACAGATGTGACCTTCATCCTGGATGATGGGACCATCAGCGCCCATAAGCCTCTGCTGATTTCTAGCTGTGACTGGATGGCTGCCATGTTTGGGGGGCCATTTGTGGAGAGTTCTACCAGGGAGGTGAGGCTGGAGATGGGAAGGGAGAGGATGGGAGAGAGACATTTATATCTTTGAATTTGAGACAGCATCAGTTAATGGTACTTTCCTTAGCCCTGGTTCTAAGCACAGTGATGGACCCAAAACAAGTTTATGAGATGCTTCGAATAGCCAAGGATTTTTCAATATTCCAGGAGAGCAAATTACAGTATCTTAGTAGTTTGGAAAGCTCTTTCATTCATATATATATCATTTAATTTTACCCAGATGTACATATATAGCAAGCCGAACCTGTTATATGCAAGAAAGGGATGCCCTGAGAAGTTATGCAACTTGCACAAAGTTATGCAACTAGAAAAAAAAAAAAGAGGGTAGGTCTGGAACTCATGATTGACAGTTCCTTGGTTCCTTAATTATACCCTGTGGCTTCCCTGAGACACATGGAAAAGCCGGGGTTCCGAGCTGAAGTCAGCAGTCTCTGCAGAGATAGGTTTTATCATTGAGCTATGGGGAGACCAACAGATCAGGAGAAAATGCCACCGGCAAGGTGGGTTAATAGAGATCCCAAGGAGGGGAAATGCACCCCAGCACCCCAGAGGGGCCACACTGAGAAGAGCCAAGTCAGCCAGGAAATAGAGGTGAAGGTATCCCTGTTGTTTGATACCTGACTCTAGAGTGACTGGAACAGGAAATGCTAGACTGGTGTGTGAGTGTGGTAAAGGAGGCCCACGTGTAGGCAGCTCCTTTCCTAGCTCTAGAACTGGCTGGCTAGGCTGGAAAGGACTTCCCAGGCTCTAGATGCCAGGGCATCAAATACAGATTATAAAAACACATAATGAATACAGTCACCTTTCTCTCTGATCAGGTGCCCATCAGCTGACCCATCTTCCTCATTTGCCACCCTCCTGGGTACCAACTCAGCCTAGAGTTGGAAGGGCCCTTAGAAATGTTCTCCTGCATCCAGTCCCTCTTCCACCCTCTTAGACAAGCAGAGTAGCCCGGTGACAGCCTTTGGTGTTTTCCATCATCTCTGTCTCCTGTACCATCAGTTACCCATCATTCTATCTTATAGTTAACAAGGTTCTACTTTGCACAGATGTATAAAATTCAATGTATCCCCATTGCAGTTTTCCCAGCTTGTCTGTCATTTCTTTGGAGTGAGGGGTCATGTTATTTGACTTTTGCCAGGTACCCCTCCTGCCCCTCAATTCCCATACCTTAGACCATGCTCATTAGGTCCTTGACTGGGAAAAAAACCAAAAACCAAAACCAAGGGCCATCAACAGTCATGAGGGGGGAAATATAAATATGAGCTCCCTAAGGCTTCTGGGAAGGAAGTGCTTAGGGACAACTAAGCTGAATAGGTAAGAACCGAACTGGTCTCTGAAGTGAGAGAAGGAGTTGGACATACAGAATATGGCCAGGATTCTTTGAAGCCCCCCTGGAGGGGGCCTGTGCGCCCTGGGCATTTCTCAGCACCATAGACACACATTTTAAAATTCTACCCTATTCTCAGCAAGCCCGGAGAGATTCCCAGGTGATGAAAAAAAAAAAAAAAAAAAAAAAACAACAACAACAACAACAACAACAAAAAACCCCAGGTTTTGTTTCTGTGCTTCTGTGAAGTGATCCCAGAGGCCCAGAGCAGCAGCACCGAGGAGCCTGCTGGTTCCCTTTGCTCATTCTGTAGCCCACTTCAGCTGTTCCCTGCAGGTACAGGGGACTCTGGGGAGTGGCTGACCCAAATGGCTCCTTCAAGCCTCCTCCCTGCCAGAGTGGTTTCAGGGAGATGCCAAGAATCTAGGTCCTTTTAGAAGGCACCAGAGCCTTCGCTGAACTAATGCTGTCAAGTCACTGAGCCAAGATTATTAGGGTTCCATAAGCAGATTCAGGAACAGCCCAGAAGGCTGGTTACTTGGGGGGAGACCAACCCACCAAGTCAGGTCTTTATCTGTCAGGATGAACTCTGGGCCACCCTAGACTTCATGCCATGTGCCTGCTTCTTCCCCTCCCCCCCAGGTGGTATTTCCGTACACAAGCAAGAGCTGCATGAGAGCTGTGTTGGAGTACCTCTACACAGGCATGTTCACCTCCAGCCCAGACCTGGATGATATGAAGCTCATTGTCTTGGCTAACCGCCTCTGCCTGCCACACTTGGTTGCCCTCACAGGTAACTAACTGTAGTGTTCAGGGATCTCCCCCTTCCCCCCCGCCCCCCCAGACCCCAGGGAGTGATTATGCATCCTTTGTTAACCTCTCTCCTCCTGAGGGCTGGCTGGGATGGGACCTCAAGGGAAAAAGTACTATTAGTCTGCTGGAGAGGTGGCCCAGTGGTTAAGGGTGGTAAGTGGTTACTGGGTGGCTCTTTCAGAGGACCTAGGTTCAATTCCAAACACCCACATAGCAGCTCACATGCTAATAGGAGGCAGAGGCAGAAGGAGCCTAAGTTCAAGTTTTACCTGAGCTATGGAATCCATTTGATTATTCTCAGAGACTTAGCAAACCTTGTCTTAAAGAAAAGGGGTAGGGACGGGCTGCAGCTTAGTGGTGGTGCTTGCTTTCTTGTACAAGGTTCTGGGTTTAGTTTCTACTATCAAAGCACATGTTGGGGTGGGGGGAAAGAAAGAGAGTAAATGTTATGAGAGCTACAGCTCAGCTTTTAAAATGAGCCAATCCCAGGAGCCTTCAAGGCAAGGATGATGTGAGCAGTTAGGAGATGCAGCAGGAGGTAGCCAGGAGCCCACAGTGGGATGGGGATCTAAAGACGAAGACCCAGGCAGAGGGCTTCTGTTGATATTGGTGTTTGTGGTGTTGTTGATTTAGATACCAGTGTTAGTGTTAAGGTCAAGATTGATTTTCCTGGGCAGGTCAGGAGAGGGCAGAGAATTGCCTTAGAACTTGACTTGGGACTTAGGCAAGGGCCAGGGTCAAAGCTACTGGATCCCTGGCAAGTTAATTATGATTAAGGAGAGACTCCAGGGAGTCAGCATTGTGATGAGAGAGGAATTAAAAGGGATTTACCAGTCACAGGAAGCAGGCAGAAATCCTCGATCAGGACTGAACATTAAGAACCAGGCCTACAAAAGGAGTCCAGTGACCCAAGTGAGGGGCAAGAGAGTCTTTGGGGTAGGGAGTAAGATCTGTGTCTTAGATTACAGTTTTAGCACACTTTGGTGCCCATGGAAAATGGTGTAACCTTTTCAGAGGCCAAGACATTTAAAAATCTGACATGGACTAATTCTGTTTTCAGAAGACTACCTCTAAAGTAATGACCTCAGGGAAAAACCAAACCCATAAAGGTATTTCTAGGAGTTCTTTTCTTTCTCTCTTTCCTTCTTTCTTTTTCTTTCTTTCTTTCTTTAGATTTATTTTATTTATTTTATGTGTATGAGTACACTGTAGCTGTACAGATGGCCATGAGCCATCTCAATTCCCAGATGGCTGCTGGGAATTGAGCTCAGGACCTCTGCCGGCCCCACTCGATCCCCCACCTGCCCGCCCGCTCTGGAGTAATTCACTGTGGCTGTCTTCAGACACACCAGAAGAGGGCGTCCGATCTCAGCCACCATGTGGTTGCTGGGATATGAACTCAGGACCTTCGGAAGAGCGGTCAGTGCTCTTACCCGCTGAGCCATCTCACCAGCCCTCTAGGAGTTCTTTTCATTAGGGCAGGAATTAAAAGCAAGTTGGAGAAGCACTCTTGGTTAAGCCCACATGGATAATTTTCACTCAGCTACCGTTTAAAATGTCAAACTGCACTGTCCTGCAGAAGGCCTTGCAGAAAGTAACGTCTAGTTACTTTTCCCCGGGGACGATCTGTGTAAGTTAGAAAATGTGCACTAAGCCGTGACCGTCCATCCAGCCTGTGGAGGATCTGTTGGAGCTGCTGAGTTTCAGGTGGTTGATGCGTTCCGTTTTCTGAGCTTACCAGTTCATACTTAATCTTGCTTGTCGTTAAATACAACACAAATCAATGAAATATATATTTAATGAATTCTACAGCAGAATCCTTTTCTCAGTTTGATGGGTGCCAGGAACTTGAACCTCCCTGGCCACAACATTGGCTATCACCTGTCTCCCCTCTATAGATTCTTCTTTTCTCCCCAGAGGAACCCACATTTCGAGGCTGTCTTCTCTTACAGTAATTTCTACAGACTCGCTTCCTTACAGTCTAGTTTCATCATCCAAGCATGCTTCCTTTAAACATTAGAGCTCGGTTTCACCTTTTTTTGTGTGTTATCTTTTGAATTTCATTTAATCAATGAGTACCTGCCCCTTAAAAAGAAAAAAATCTTCCCGAAGTTATTTGTTGAAAAACAAACTATCATAGTTGCTGTCTGCTACTGTGATTTAAAAAAATAAATGAGCAAAGTCAAGTTAGGGGAGAAAAGTGTTAAGCTTGTAAGTTACAGTCCATCACAAGGGAAGCCAAGGTAGAAGCTATTTATTTATTTTATGTATAGGAGTATACTATAGCTGTCTTCAGACACACCAGAAGAGGCATCAGATCCATCATAGATGGTCATGAGCCACCATGTGATTGCTGAGAATTGAACTCAGGACTTCTGTTTTTTTTTTTTTGTTTTTTTTGTTTTTTTTTTTTTTGAGACAGGGTTTCTCTGTGTAGCTCCTGGCTATCCTGGAACTCACTCTGTAGACCAGGCTGGCCTTGAACTCAGAAATCCACCTGCCTCTGCCTCCCAAGTGCTAGGATTAAATATATGCACTACCGCTGCCCAGCAAACTCAGGACTTCTAGAAGAGCAGTCAGTGTTCTTAACTGCTGAGCCATCTCTCCAGCCCTAGGAACACTGTTTACTGGCTTACTCCCAATGGCTCACTCAGCTTGCTTGCTTATACAGCCAGGACGACCTGCCTAGGGTTGGTTGTGCCCACAGTGGGCTGGGCCATCTCACATCAATCAGCAATTGAAAAAATGCCCCCACAGACATGCTCACAGGCCAATCAGATGGAGGCAGTTCCTGGATATAGAGGTTCCCTCTTCTCAGGTGTTTGTGTCAAGTTGACAGAAAGTAACCAGCACACTCCCACTCTGGTTTTTAAATGTATGTGTGTGTGTTTGCTTGTTTATTGTGTGATGGTCTAAGGACAACTTTTGGGAGTTAGTTCTCTTCTTTCACCCTATGGACTTTAGGGATCAAACTCAAGTGTTCATGTTTGGCAGCCAGGGCTTTTACCTCCTGAGCTAACTATCTCATAAGCCCTAGACTGGACTTTTGGTCTGGCAGTTTTGAGATGGGTTCCTTCTGTAGGCTAGAATTGCTTCATATTCTGATCTTCCTGCCTCCACCTCATGACGCACCTAGCTTATGTGGTGCTGGGACGGAGCCCAGGGCTTCAGGCATGTCATGTAGGCAAAGCACTCTACCAACTGAGCCATAACCCCAGTCCCACAATTCCACATTCATGGTATAGTTAATATAATTCTCTCCCGGCCATATTTCTTATAAACAGGCTAGTCAATTTAGTGTCTAGATTCTGATGCATTAAAAAAAAAAAAAACTGTCTTCAGTAATTTCTCTTTGTCAAAAGAAAAAGATGGTCTGATTTTCTTTTTTTTTCTCTTTGTGTGTGTGTGTATGTGTGTGTGTGTGTGTGTGTGTGTGTGTGTGGTTTTAACAGTTATTGAGTATTACTGCCTAGACCTTTCAATTAGATGTTCTAAAAAGATGCTATCCCAATTCAGCCATTTCCTTCTGCAAAGTGAGAAAGGGCCATCACTCATTGTTTGGTTACCCAGTAACAGAGCTTCAGTAGTTAGAACGGTAATACTTGGTCCTTTCCTTTTGAGTTTCTGAGATATAGCTCTTTCTTCCCACCCTTAAGGGTGACCAATTTTTACTTGTGTGTACTTTAAAAGTGTTATCATAAACAAACGTGATTGTTTTCCTTTCAATGTATTATTCTTTTGTTCGGTTGTTTTTAAGACAGAGTTTTGTAAAGCCCAGGCTGGCCTTGAACTTGCTTTGTAACTTAAGCTGGCTTTGAACTCCTGATTCTTCTGCTAAATCCTCCAGAGTGCTAGGATTATAAAGCATGCACTATCACAACCAATATTTATTCTTTTTGAAGTTCAAATATTGTACCTTTAGCCACTAGCTGTCCTGCCATTTACTCTGGAGTCCTTGGTGGCCCTCTGTGTTTCAGATCTG